>JAODAL010036988.1:0-40962 GCA_025379985.1 Phyllomedusa bahiana
GTCACCTACTTTTAGGCAATCTTTTATTGTAGCTGTTATGCACTATGAGAGTTATTTTTTAATTTGATATTTGTGTTTTATTATTTTCATGACAGTTTTTTTTTTACACTGTGGAATTGTTAGATATCAGGTTTGAAAATCCCTAACACAACAAAAAAATCCTTTACAGTAATCTCTTGTCTAGATCAAAGGCGTTCATTCATTGATAGGTGCATAAAGGGTATAGTGAAATAGCTAACTTTGGGCTATTTGAGAAAGAATAATTATGGCAGAACAATTTAAATGTTCAGGTCTATGAAAGCTAACAAATGAGGTCAATCGTTTCTAGAAAACTATCTTCATGCTGAAAACAACTGGCAATTTCATGTATACAATATTGCAATGCATCTCTTAATTTGACTGGATATCTTGTGTATTTGTTCATCAACTGTTGCAGATGCTTTATGGAATAAATGAACAAAAGCATTCCATGATAGGAGCCAACGAGTCAAATGAGATGAGATTATATCACAATTATACAGAGCACACCAAAGGGGTAGTTGTGTCTTAACCACTGAGCCATGTCATTTGGATTAAGATCAGATTTGTGGTATGTGTCCTTGTACATATTTTTTGCTTAATAATTGAATGTGCTGTTTTTAGAAAAAAATGGGGAAGGGAACAATAGACTAGTACAGCCATGTAAATAAACACAAAGGGCGACATGTATGTACGGGGCTGCGGCAATAGTCTGACATCTTTTCAGCCTGAAAACTGGTGAAGCCCCGTTCACTATAAATTTAATCAGGAGCACTCCACAATTAGGCACATTACAAAGCGCCCTAATCCCCCTAAGATCTGGGGGTGTGCTGGGGGTGCGTCGCACTAAAAGCACAAGACACATTACGACTTTTATCCCAACCAGGAGCTTTACTGCTGGAAACAAGTAGATCACTTTAAAGGGGTTTTACCTACCCAGAAGTGTCATTTTTCAGCTAGAAAGCCTAATCATGACCCCTATAGATTCAGGTCATTCTACATACAATCACCAAAAAAAAAAGGCGTCTGTGCACCAAAAATCATACATTGCCCAAAATTCACTTTTAAAGGGGATCTAAGTTACATGTATATGGCCATTCCCCAAAAAAACAAGTGAGCACGAGAATCCAAAATGAAATCACTTTCACCTTTTGCAGAAAAATTGCCAGGAATTGGGCAAGTTTATAAAAGTATAATTTTATTTTATTTTTCCATTTCTTTCATGTCTCCTTAAAAATCAATTCAGTTTTAAACTGGTTTGCTGATTTTCTATGTTGATTTTTTCGAAGTGGAGATTAGTGGATTTATAAATGGAGAACATGGTTCCCAAAAAAGCCATTGAACCCACTATCCTGGTAGCTAGGCTCATAAACCCTATGTTATATATCAGAAAATAATGGATGAAATTTTTTCTGAGTTCAATAAAAATTGCTTTTAGGTACACTGTTTGCCAAAACTTTACTTCCTGTATTAATACGGATTTCTGGCTGACAACAGTCTCGTTAGGTCACCTGGTTTCTGATAAGCTGAAAAAACTGTGCTTTTGATGCTGAAAGGAAGTCTGTCTCTCTGTGAATTCCTGAGTCTAACTTTGAATCTCCTATAAGAATCCATAGAGAGATTTGCTTCTATGCTGTGTGCTCCAGCCACTCGGAAAACAGGTCACGTGATACAAAGACAGCAGTGAGAAATCATGTTTGCAGCTGTAGGTAAGAAAAATAACTTTTTTGATGTCTACTGTAAAAAGGGCACGGGTGCCGTCCTGGATGGCAATCGTGTCCCCGGGGTTTCCCGATCCGGTGAAAAAAACCCCTGCTAGTGTTGTCGTATTGCTGGGTACTGACGTTTGGTTTATTCCTAGTGTATACTCTAAAAAGCGGTCTCCGGCCAGTTTTATTGGAGCGTCCAAAGAGTAGGGGGGTGGACTGCTCCCAGGTATCCGGGCCCGGTTTTGGCCCCAGGCCCTATTTAAAGGGCAAAAGCTGGGAACAGGAGAGGGGTGCTCATCAGTGAGTTTGGTCTCTGAGAGGAAGGGGGAAAAGGGCGGGCCCTGCCTGCATCTCTACCGTGCCAAATTTCCCAACTGGGTGAGGAGGGAACCGGGGTTTTTTGAATGTGAGGATACACATAACTGTGTTTGTTTTCCTTTTTTAAAAGGCTAATTAAGCCGGTTTTTTGTTTTAAAAAATATGAAACTGGGCTAAATAAAACCAAAATGCTCCACGTGTGCCGGGGACATTTTTTATTTCTTTTACCCAGAGTTGAATCCCCAAAAGTGTGGGGGATGGGGGCACAGATCCCTGTTATTTTTCCGGGTTTAAACAAAAGACCAAGCTACGACTGCAAATATGGAGGACTGATTAAGCACCGGGTTTCGGGCAACCCCCACAACAGCAACCCCCGGGCAGCAGCAGAAAGCTCAGGGGAAACCCATGCAGGCAAGGAACACCCGGAAACAGCAGCGGGGGGGCTCATAGAAGCCCTGCAAGGCGCAAGCTAAACGAACCATTATGCAGCAGATGGCCAGTTAAGGGGATCCTCGGCCCCGGGAAACTCCAGCCCCGCCGTCACATGATGGGGGAACATGGGCCAGGGGACCGTCAGGGAAGCCCCCGAAGATGACCCCGAAATGAATGAGGCGTTCCTCACCGTTTTGAAAATCGCCGACCGGGAGGCACACCACCGGAGCAAGGGGTTGAAGTGCGGGCCCCCTTTTTCTGACTGGGGAACCCCCAAAAAGGGCCCTTTACACCTCCCTTTACAGGACGCAAAGGGAAATATTTCTAAGTTAAAAGCAAGACCGGGCGCGTTGGGGTGAATTGGCGGTCCGGCCCAGAGGGTCACCACGGGGCGAACGTAGGTCCAAGCCTCCTAGTCACAACTATTGACTTGTTGCATCGGTCCAAAAATGGCGCAGCCTGAGATATCTCCCACGCAAATGGGGGAGAGGGGGGTTAGGGGACCGTTTTATGCACTCGCTGCCGCATTCTGGCTGCGGGTTGCACAGGGTGACCCCCAAACGGCGATGACCTTTTGGAGACTGGTAGAGAGGTTCCATGCATGGAAAATTTCCCGGGGGGCACCGGGGGACCTAAACCCCCAACGGGAGGGCCGGAGAAATGGGAAATCAAGAACCCAGGGCCAAAAGCCCCCGGGAGGGTCATCCCAAAGGGCCAGGAAGGCCCAGACCCAGTGCCCAAAGGGGAGATCCCCTTTTTTATGCGGGATGTGGGGGCCCCCGGCCAAATAGCCCCCAGTGCCTTCACGTGGGAACCAAGGGACTGCTCGCGACCCGCCCATTTTTCTTTCGCAAATGGCTGCACGCCGGGTCTAACGGGGGGAGGAACCCAATTGTAAATAAATTTAAATGGCATTATGGTCTCTGGCTGTTGGATCAGGGAGGTGGTACCCGACTCAGCCTCGCTCCCACATGTGTTGGTCCCTGGAAAGAAAGTGGGGTCACTGATCCCGGAGACACCCGGGTTTACCCAGTGGCTCAGGTTAACGGGAACGGGTGGGGTACTATACTCACCATGCTGGGGTTGTGCGAGAACTATTACATAAAATTTTTTTGGGGGGGGACTCCCTTTATTTGGGACATGGGGCAGAAATTGTTCACCGGGTCACCAGGGGGTCGGGACAGGCCACGGGGGGGAACCTAAGAGCCCAAGTTTCCTTTCTGGGTCTGGTGGGGGACAAGGGAAAGGGGGACTCCTCAGAAAAATGTTCCTGATTTGGGGGGTACCGCAAAATTTGGTACCCCCCAACTCCAGGATTTGACCCTAAAGGGGTTTGGGGGAAAATGTAGGTCCCAATGGGTACCCCATTTTGGGGGCAGGGGATGGGTTTTCCCACATTTTGCCCAAAATCCCAAACCTATTATCCCGGGAGAAAAAAATTTAGGGACGGGGGTGGAGCGTTGTTAGTTCCTGGTCCCATAGGCGATGGTTTTGGGATAGGGCCCAAACCCCCCCAGTTTGGGGGGCCATTTGGGGCCGAAAAAACTTCGAGGGGAACACGAAGGTTCTTTTGGGCCCGGGTCTACCGAAAAATAAAGGTTTTCTGCCAAAATCTTGTCCCCCCTGCCAGGTCACCTCCCCGGACCCCATTTCCGAAACCCTCTGGTCCGGCCCAAATCAAGGGGTCCCCTTTGATAGGATAGGGAGGATCTGTAGGCCGTTAGTGAAGTAGCAAGGGCCAAGTAATATTAGTTTTGTTGATTATTACCCTTACCCTGAACATTCCTCTAGAACCCTCCCCCGAAACATTCAAGGGAGCTGCCACTCTTCCCCCAAAGGGGAAATTTTCCAAGGAGACTTGACGGATCAGGGAACCCGTTCATGTCAAAGGTAATAGGGTGCTGTCAAGAAAAAATTTAAAAGGTTACACAACTGCGCCTTCAGTCTACCACCTCAACGGGTGGTTTTTGAGCGTTCACAAGACCCTGAAGGCCTGTGAGGAAAATGGTAGAGAAGGATGGCAGATTGGATGCCTATTACCCATTTGCTATTCTCAAATCCAGAGGGACCCCAATCCTCCCAGGGTTTTCCAACCTTTTTACTTCTGTATGGGCGGCATCCTAGGGGTCTCTAGATGTGGCCAAGGGAAAATTGGGGGTGAGGTACGCCCCATAAGACGTAGGGGGCATGGGGCCCACATGCGGAAAGGAAGTCCCCAAAGTTATGCCAATTTTCAAAAGAGCATCTCCTCCGGCGCAAGAGGCCCAGGCAAGGGTCAAATGGTTTCCCCAGGACAGGCATTAACCCAGGGGATCGGGTACAGATTAGACCCACCGTTGAAGCAAATTCCTCGCAAAAATGGCAGGTTCCCCACGAAATATGGAAAATGGGGGGGGAGTCAATTATAGGGTTCACCAACCAGGGGGGAGGAAACCCTTTCCCAAATTACCATGTCAATTGTAAAACCCGGAAGGGGAGAGACTCCCTAGGGGGCCTTGCTGGTGACCAAAAACGGTGACCGACATAGAAGCGGTAAAAACCAAAAGCCTTATCCCCCTCCCAAAAGCAACAATGCAGGAAAAATGCAGAGGAATCAAGACCTCTTCACAGAAACGCCCGGTGTATAGGGGGATAGAGCATGGATCCTCACGACCCCCCCGGAAGATAAACCTAAAGCCCATAGGGTCCCGAGGCCCGCCGGGAGGGCATATCTAAAAGAAGTAAAAAAAAAGCTAACCTCGGGGTATTTTTAGAGGTCCAAGAGTGGGGGGTCCAGTCCCATCGTGTTAGTGCCAAAACCCAAAAGGGGAGTGGAGGTTCTGCAAAGACTACGCAGATCAACGACTGTCCACAGAATGCTTACCCATGCCCCCGGGTAGATGAGTTAACGAGCAATTAGGGGGGGCGAGGTATTTAGCCCTTTGACCTCACGAAGGCTATGGGAGATCCCCCCTGCCAAATTGCTAAGGAAAACACTTCTCACTCCCAATGGGTCGTTTCCAAAAGTCCGCATGCCTTTTGGGTTGCGGGGGCCCCCGCCACATTTCAGAGAGCCAGGACCAATCCTCGCCCCCTGGGTTTTTCAGCTGCCCACTTGATACATTGTCATCTTTTGTCATAACGGGGGAAAGTCATCCGTAAAAGTCCACCCTACTTACTCCCCCAGGGGGCCGGCTTTACAAAAAACCCCAAATAAATGTGCATTGGGATGGGGGGAAATAGGGACCTGGGGTACAAGTGGGTCGGGGAGATTAAACCCCAACTTAACAAAGTCGAAAACGACAAAAGGGGCCCCCCCATCACCAAAAAGCGGGCGGGGCCCTTTTTGGGAATCGAGGCACCAGACGGTTTACCCGAAGTTTGCGGAAATAGCCGTCCACTGACTGACTTGAAATAAGGGCTCAAAACAGCCATGAATAATGGCCCAGAGGAAGAAAGCCTTTCCCGGGCTTAAACGGCCCTTGTGTGGAACCAGTGCGGGACCCAACTTTTCCTGTGAATTCGTGGTACAACCGAGCCCCGACTAGGCTGGGGCCGGTGTTCCCCCGGTAATGAACGGGAAGAGACCCTGTGGGCTACCTAAAATAGGAAACGAGCCCTGCAGGAAATTACCCATCATGAAAAAGGGAAAGTCTGGCCTAAAGTGGGCGTTAGACTCCCCAGGTTCACCGTTAGGGGGGAAAATTTTAGGCTGTTCTAACCATGCCCCCCTCAAAGGGGCGGGGGAAAAAGGAATAAACTCAGTTTCCCGCTGGTTCCTTCCCTGCAGGATTTTTCGTTCACAGTAAAGGCATAGGCCGGGCAAGCTTCGGGGAAAGAGATGCCCTCTCAAGAGTCACAGCTGGTGGGTGAAGATGCCCCAAAAACCCCGGTTTTGGGCAGAGGGGGGGGGTATGTAAGAAGCACGGGTGCCGTCCTGGGTGGCGATACGTGTCACCCGGGGTTCCTGATCTCGGTGAAATAAAGCCTGCTAGTGTGTCAGTATTTAGGGTACTGACTTTGGTTTTTTTATTTAAAACTCCCAATAGCGGTCGATCCGGGCCAGGGTTTTTTTGGAGCGTCCAAAGGAAAAGGGGGTGGACTGCTCCCAGGTATCCGCCCGGTTTTGGCCAGGCCCCACTTGGCAGGGAAATCTGGAAATCAGAAGGTGTTTTGCTCAGTCATGAGTTTTTGGGTTTACTGAGAGGAAGGGGGAAAGGCTGGGCTCCCGCCCGCAACACCCGGGGCCAATTTCCCCCCAAACTGGGTGGGACGGAAAACCCCGGGATTTATGAACTGTATTTTTTTCACATTAACTTGTTTGTTCCTTTTTAAGGGGGAATTAAGCCGTGTTGTTTTTTTTTTACAATATGAACTTGGCTAAATAAAAACCCAAAAGTGCTCCACGTTGCCGAGGAAATTGTTATTTCTATACCCTGGTTTAATCCCCACACTACCAAATGCAATTTTTTAAAAAAAAAACTAAGTACAAAACAAAAAGCAGAGTGGCCTTTAAAAAACAAAGCATTTTTTAAAGTCAAAAACACATAGCAAGGTGCACAAATATAGTCATATGCCTCTTTTTACGTTCGAGATCACAAGCTCCACTGTTTGATAAGTGGCAAAAATAGAGTAAAATCCCGAGATATTGCCCATGAAAGCACAATGTGGTTTGCCAAAAATTGTTTCCCTTTTGTTCACCAAAGTAGTGGTACACATCAGTAGATACATTTCCTTTGATGTGTAAGTTGGAGGATAAAATCTTAAAAACCCCTAAACCCGTTTAGAGCAAGTCCAGGCAATGAGAACAAATTTGCCAAGAAAAATTCGGACGAAATGGTTTTCTAAAGGGTTTTTTCACTACATCGATTCACATGATCTTTTTTCCGTTTTTCAAATTTATTTTTGAATTCAGGGGGCGTTTTATTGGCTTCAAAGGGCCCACAGTGACAAGCTGCGAAACACCCGGTCTGTAGCTTAGCGACCAGCAATGGCAATCATCAGGAGAGATGGAAAGGTTGAGCTGTAGCAACCTGAGAACTGATGCAGCCCATACAAGAGGGGATTCTAGGATAGGTAGGGGCCCTGTTAATGGAACCAAAATTTCAAAGGGATTTTTTTGCAAGATCTTTAAAATAGAAAGCAATAGTTGTAGTGAGACAACCCCTTTAAGTATTTCACATGTCCTTTTTTTTTTTTTTACTCATAGTTAACAGTCAGAATTGAGTCCCATTCATTTCTATGCAGTTTTTGAGGCAGATCCGTGTTTAAAACTACATAAAAATGTTTTGGAAGAGTGCTACAATGTTTTTAGCCAACTTCAATAGTAAATTTCCACACATTATCCGCACAGAATACAATCAAAGAATGAACATGGTCTAAGTTTTTTTTTACAGCAAAAAAACTAATTCCGAAAATGCGTGTTGTATGAACTACAACACATATTTTCTATTGAGGTAATTGGGAATGGTTAAGCTTTTAAACCAGTTTTAGACAAGCAGGTTCCAACTCGAAATAATCATCATGTGGACAGAGCCTAACACTTTTTTAAATGCTTTCTTAGTTATTCTTGTTTCCAAGAAACATTTTTGACAAGTAGTTTTCCTCGAGTCTGTCCCTGTTTGGGTCTACACTGATTTGACTGAACTTATGAAAAAATTTGAGTTGGGTGCATCCTGAACACACATTTTTTGACCCTATCCCTAGCTCTAATCCTGACTCTATAACCCTAAATTAGCATTAGGATTTTTTTTACTGGTCTGAGTTCCTTAATTTACTAGTCCCTGTCACTTCCAATCCTTGTCGCCTCTGATTTCCATCATCTCTTTGGGCCTACGGTGCTGATTTGCCCTTTCCCAATGTCAGGTTAGAGTACCAAAAAGCAACACTAGGCCAGATATCATGTTGGACGGGGAGTAACGTCAAAGTGTGAGTGCCAGCAGACTGGGGGCAACTGGAACAAGTAAATTAACCCTGCAGACCAGTAAAAAATACCTAATCCTAAATCCAATTTAAATTTAGGGTTATGGTTTAATATTTTGTCGATTTTCACCTAAAAATCAATTTGGGATGACCCGAAGTGAATCGATTCGGGGGGAATCTGACTTGACCTGAATCCTGAAAAAAAAACCAAAACACTTTATGGTTCTTAACAAGGGCTGAAAACTATTTTTATAAGATCCTTGGAAGATACATCTGCCTATATATAAGTTATGGCCCTACATAGCCTCATACAATACAAAACTGTAGTCTAGGAATACTCTGTGATTTGTAGGTGTATGAATTTTAGAAGAATTGGACAAGCTGACAAGATTAGGCAATGCTCTTTTATTGGATACTGAGGTTCACTTTTGGGTTGCTGTCTGCTTTGTCTAAAAGGCGAAATCCTGAGTATGGAACCAGAAGCGTAACTTAAATCTGGGCCCATACGGGATTTTTGATTTGCTCAGTTTAGCCTTTTACCACATATATGAAATTTTTCCTCTGGAAACGACCTGCAGGCAATTTTTTTACATCCAATGTGGATTCATTAAATAAAGGGCAGATTATTGCAAATTTTCCAAAGTGACACTTTTGGGAAACAAAATCTGCAAGCAACCCTTTTTTTTTGTGAATTACCTCAAATCCACAGCAAAATCGCAAGAACGGGTTTCAAAGAAGGATTTTTTTTTTCTTTTTGGGGAAATTTTTAAAACAAATCCACACCAAAACTGTACAAATTTTGTGCAAAAAAAAAAATTGTCCCATGTAAATTTCCATAATAAGAACACTTTATTTAGAAAACTTCTGTTTTTAACCAACCTGAGAGATTTGGTACCTGCTACCTATGCCCTTCCATATTACTGATGCTCTTTAAGCACACATACACTCACGGCCACTTTATAGGACCCCTGTCCAACTGCTCTTTAAACCTTTTTAATTTCTAATCAGCCAATCACAGGGCGGAACTCAGGCATTTGGGCATGTAGACATTGTCAAGACAATCCCCAGTTAAAACCGAGCATCAATTAGGGGGAAAAAGGTGTTTTGAGTCCTTTGAACGGGCATGGTTGTTGGTGGCAAAAGGGGCGGTCTGATTTTTTTCAGAAACTGCTGATCTCCGGGGATTTTCACGCACAACCCACTTTTTGGGTTTACGAAAAGGGTCCGAAAAAGAAAAAAATCGGGGTGGGCAGCCCCTGGGGGGGAAATGCCTTTTGATGCCAAGGTAAAGGGGAGAATGGGCAACTGGTTCGAGCTATAGAAAGGCAACATGACTAAAAATAGCCACCCGTTACAACCAAGGTGGGAAAGAGCATCTCTGAACGCACAGTAGGCGAACTTTACGAGGGGCTCAGCACAGAAGCCAACCAGGTGCCACCCTTTCAGCTAAGAACAAAAACTGGGGCTCCAATTTCCCCCAAGCTCATCAAAATTGGACGTAGAAGATTGGGAAAAACTTGCCGGTCTATGATC
Organism: Phyllomedusa bahiana; assembly: GCA_025379985.1. Classification (NCBI taxonomy): domain Eukaryota; kingdom Metazoa; phylum Chordata; class Amphibia; order Anura; family Hylidae; genus Phyllomedusa; species Phyllomedusa bahiana. The sequence goes on from JAODAL010036988.1 coordinate 9,912, forward strand.
TCGTTTTCTCTGCACTTCGGTGGTGGGGGTCAAATTTGGCGTCAACAACATAAACCTGGATCCATCCTTTTTTACAACTTTTCAGCTGGGTGGTGGGTCATGGTGGGGGGAAATTTTTTTGGCACCTTTGGGCCCCTTGGTCCCAAATTTGACAATTCAACACCTTGGGGAATCTAGCCCGAAAATTGGGGCAGTTCAAAAGGAAAAAGGGGGGCCCAACCCGTTATAGCATGGTTACCTAAAATTGGCCGTGAGTGAATTTATATACTTTTGCTTTTTATTTAAAAAAAAAAAAAGAACTTTTATTTTTCCCTTTTAATACTGAGGATAATCGGATTGTTTAGGGCTGATTTTAAAAATACTAAAATGAAAAACAATCAAATACAATTTTTCTTTAAGCCCATTTACATATCCAATAAATACACCCATGATTTCTAAACCACAACATTCTCAAATCTTCCTTTAAAATTTAAACACAGCCATTGTGAGCTGCCCCATACCAAAAAATAGTCGACATATTTTGTCCTACATGTGGCATAATTTTCATAGAAACGCACCATCGTTCACCGTGAAGAACAAAATCGCTTTGCTGACCAAACCTAGACCGGAAATGAACGTAAAAATAGATCATTTGTCTCTTTTATAACTATTAATTGCATAGGTTCCTTTCAAGTATATTGCTTTCGAAATACATACTTTTATAAATACAGGGTGATTCAAACAGGTGGTGCAAATTATAGCTGTGGTAATCATAACCAAAAGAACACAAGATAAATGTAATGACATGAACACACTATCTATCCAAGTTTTATATATAAACTACAAAAATGTAAAGGGATTGTCCAGTTCCTTAAAAAAATGAATCGTATGATACTGGTTCCCATATTAAAAAAAATGCCTTACCTCACCAAAAATTAATAGGAAGCTCTTAGTGTCCCTAAAAAAAAATAGGCTTTACTCACCTTTCTCTGATCCTCTGCTCCAATGCTGTGTCTCTTCGATCTTCTGTTTACCATGTTCTTCTTCTGAATGGAGACATCACCGCTGCAGCTGCTGAAGTGCTGCTGAAGAGTCGCGGATTGGCTGCAGCAGTCACCTGCCACTTCCCTTACATTACCGTTCAAAAGTGAACAGCTCTGAACGGTGATGTAGGCAGAGGCATGTGACCACTGCACATGCACTTCAGCTGCAGCGGTGATGTCCCCATTCGGAAGAAGAACAGGGTAAACAGAAGATTGGTCAATCCCTTTAGCCCCTTAAGCCGACCGCCTGAAAAGAAGTTAATGACCAGAAATTTTTTTTCGTTTTTGCCTCCTTGTATTTCCATAGTTGTAACATTTTTATTTTTTTAATGACGTAGTTGTATGAGGCCTCATTTTATTCGAAACCAGTTGTACTTTATGGGGGAATAGTTTAAGTTCACTTATAAATAATTGCAGAATTATTTTTAAATTTTTTTTTTTTTTTTTTTTTTAATTTTTTTTACCCAATTAACTTTTCACACTTAATAACTTGTTAGATTAATTCTACAGGTTATTAGGGTCATGTGGATACCTAATATGTATAGTTGTTTTTATGTGTAATTTATGCACAATTATTTATTAAATATTTATTTTTATTTTATTATTTATTTTTTTATTCTTTTTTTATACTTTTTATGTTTTTTACTTCTTTTTTTTTCTAAATCACATGAAGGAAGAACTGTGTTACTCTTTTTTCCACTTAGTAATGTATTAGCATATTCACATCTGCTAATACATTAGAATCTGTGTCAGTCTGCACTGGACAGCACAGTCTGCCCTGATCACTGGCTTCTTATACAGATAGCCCTTGGGCTTCACTGGGTCCTGAGGACTGACTGTGCAGTCATTCCCCGGGCTCTGTCGGGTCACCGGGTGTTCCGATCACCCGACAGAGCAGGGAAACCCTTTGATTGCGCTGTGGTGATGATCCGCGGCAATCAAAGGGTTAAAGCACCAGGGAGTAGAGGTTTCCCCCGCTCCTCGGTTCTTGCAGGAACTGCGCTGGGTTCAGGGCTGTGTAGTACAGCCTCATCTCCGAAGTCTGCAGTGATGCCAAAAGACGCCGCTGTAGACGAGCGACCTGAAATGCCCGATGTCAAAAACGGTGGGTGGTCGTTAAGGAGTTAAAGTGCTTTCCATTGGTGAGACAGCAGCTTTCTAGGCAGTTCTCCAGTGGTGTACAGGTGCATTCCAGCATATCCTTGGATATTGATGCCTCTGTTTTAGTGATGAGTTGTCTCAGGGTGTTCAGATTCTGTGGCTGGGGGTATAGATACAATGCGTTCTTTACGTCACCTCACAGAAAGAAGTCGCAGGATGTTAGACTTGGCGATTATGGAGGCCAGTGCAACATCGGTGAGTCATTGTTTCAGCACGATCATCCAAACTTTCCAGTAGAGTTTCTTCAGTTATTGGTGAACATCAAGTGAAGAGGTGTACCGTTCTGTCAATAGAGTACATTTGGCAGATCTTCTTCTATCTATGGCCTAAGCCACTCCTTTAACATGTCCAGGTAGGAGTTGCAGTATCCTTGGCAAGAGAGAAGGGACCGTAGACTTTGCATTTGCTCATTGCACAGAACAGTTTAATTTGGGTAAGTCCCTCATGTGCTCAATAAGGACACAAAGTTTTTCTGAAACCCAAATTCTAATTTTGTGACAATTGACCTTCCCATTGAGGTAAAAGGTCTCCTCATTGGTGAATAATGAACATCAGCCTGCCTTTGAGTTCATCCTCTTCCAATTGGCCCTGCAACCAAATAGAAAAGTCTCAGCATTTCAATTTGTCATCTGGTTTTCGTTCCTAAAAAAAATGTAATCAGTGCAGTTTTCAACACAAATGTTTTTGGAAGATACTCTATACTGAAGTTTGTGGCTCCTGTAGGTTCAAACTAGTCAGTCTGGTTGACTTTTTAGGACTACATTTATTCACTGATCGAATCCAGTTCACTGTCTCTTCTGAAGTCTTTGGGCAGCCTAGACTTTTCCTATGATATAAACACCATTTGGTTTACAATTGTTTCACCCAACGCGAAATGCAGTTTCTATCCAGAGCATAGTTAACATTTTTTTTTAAAAAAAGTTCCTGCCCTGTCACAACAGACCCTGAAAAACTTTTCCTTGCTTCAGTGTCGCACTTTAACCCCTTAACAACCGCCCACTGACTTTTGGCGTCAGCTGGTGCAGGTCGTTGTCTACAGCGACATCTTTTGGGCGCCGCAACTGCGCTGGGGTCGGGGCTGTTCTACACAGCCCCGATCCCAGAGCATGTCCTGAGAGCACCGGGGAGCGGAGGAAACCTCCGCAACCCGATGCTTTAACCCTTTGATTGCTGCGGTGCGTTATCGCACCGCAATCAAAGGGTTCCCCTGCTCTGTCGGGTGATCAAAACAACCGGTGACCCAACAGAGCCCGGGGAACAGCTGCACAGTCAGCCCTGGGGACCTCGAGTGGCCCCAGAGCTGTCTGTTTTACAACCAGTGACAGGCCAGACTGTGGCTGTCCTGAACACTGCCTGTATCAGACGTCACAGATTATAATGTATTAGCAAATATTAATAAGCTAATACATTACTAAGTGTAAAAAAAAATGTAAAACAGTTCTCCCTTCATGAGGTTTTAAAAAAAAGTAAAAAAAAAAAAACATAAAAAGTTTAAAACAAAAGAATAAAAAAAGAAATAATAAAATAAATATTTCATAAAAAATAATTGTGCATAAATTACACACACACAAAAAACCTACACATTAGGTATCCACATGACCGTAATAACCTGTAGAATTAATCTAACAATTATTATGTGTGAAATATGAACAGTGTAAAAAAAAATTAAAGAACAAAAAAAATTTTAAAAAAATTTACAAAAAGTGGCAATTATTTATACGTGAACTTAAACTATTCCCCCATAAAGTACAACTTGCCCTCGAATAAAAAGAGACCTCATCACTGCGTCATTGAAAAAAAAAAAATTACCAACTTGAAACAAAAACGAGGCAAAAACTAAAAAAACTTTCTGGTCATTAACTACTTTTCAGGCCTGGGAGTTAAGGGGTTAATGCTACACTATGTCAACAAATTTTACATTTGTCTCTTAAAAATGAAAGTTGCCCTGTGATTGGTGGCTGTGGGCGACTACACCAGGTTTGCTTTGATTTTTCAGTCCACCGTCATTTAAAATTGATCATTTAAAAACTTTAAACTACACCCTTTAAATTGCATCTAGCGTTTTTACTGTACGGGATTTTTCTCCTTCCTGCTAAAATATCTTAAAACTATGGAAAACAGATTCTGAAATTCTTGCCCTACACGGATAATCAGCACATGTAGCAATCAAAAACAGTGACTTCTCATAGCTGTGAAAAATTGGACATATTATATAGATCTATGGGATCGAGGTAAAGGCCCTGAAGGGAAAAACATGAAAACCTTAGTGATTTTTTTTTTATAACCATTCAGAAGATATATTTATTTATCTCTTTGGTCTGCAATGTACAGGAAAAAGTATGGAAACCCTTTCTTCATTGATTCTATAAATGTGCTGTGATGAGACAAACATGATCTAACTAGAGCAGGCATCCTCAAACTGCGGCCCTCCAGCTGTTGGGAAACTGCATTTATATAGTCTATAACATGGGAAAATTGGAGTGTATTTCCCAACAGCTGGAGGGCCGCAGTTTGAGGATGCCTGCTAGAGTAACACAATACATAACACATATATATGTTAAATATTTATTGAGCACAGTGAGTAAACATCCACAGTGCAGGAAGAAAAGGTGAAGGAACACATTATAGCCCATTATTAGGCTATGTTCACACGGCTTATTCTGGGACGTATTCAGCCCGTAATTTGAGCCGTACTGCGCGAATTACGGGCTTAAATACATCCCAGTCATTACAGTAATCCACAGTTTTCTAAAGAAACTGGATTACGGCTCCTCTCCCTGCACGAGCGGGGAGAGAAGTGACATGCTACTTAGGCTATGTTTCCATGGCTTAATTGCGGGACGTATTTCGGCCCGCAATTACGCCGAGTGCACGGAGGGGTTGGGGGGGGGTTTGCTGGCAGCTTGCCAGCCCCATAAACATGCATTATTCTCGGCGCGTATACGCCATGAATAATTGACATGTCACTTATACGGCGAGCGGGGAGAGGAGAAGTAATCCATAGTTCTCTATGAGAACTGTGGATTACCGTAATGACTGGGACGTATTTAAGCCCGTAATTCGCGCAGTACGGCACAAATTACGGGCTGAAATATGTCCCAGAATAAGCCCAGAATGTGTGAACATAGCCTTAGCCCTTCTCCAGGCTTTACAGTTCAGGATGAGATTTTGGTGTTGTTGTACAGAGTTCTTTTTCATTCAGAAATAGTGTTGTGCATTTGTGTTAACAAGTTCCACTATTATCTCATCTGTCCATAGAACGTTTTCACATTTTCCAAGTGGTCTTGGGCAAACACGAGGTGAGCCAGAATATTTTTGAGGACAGAAGCAGCTTCCTTTGTGGTGTCTTTTAATAAACGCCATTCTTGTTTACAGAGAACCTGTCACATAGGTTATGCCCCCCGTGCTGAGGGCAGCACAAGATAATGCTCAAATCTACAGGTTTCAGCCAGAAAAGAGTCATTTGAGGCTAGCCCCGCCCACCTGAGGCTAGCACCGCCCACCTTAACTGATAAACCCATCTGACTGAAACCTGGCTGACCCCCTCTGACACAGTCTCCCCTGCCACACTCTCTTTTAGCGGCCTCCAACTTACCCACACTCCTCGTCCTGGTATCAAGCATGGTGGAGGTGTCGGCCTCCTCCTGTCTGACACCTGCTCCTTTGTCCCCTCTCCACCTCTGCCTTTCCTCACACTCTCCTCCTTTGAGGTGCACTCTGTCCGCATCTACGCCCCCTCCAACCTCCAAGTGGGTTGTCTACCGACCGCCGGGCCCTGCCACTGCCTTTCTTGAACCACTTTGCTTCCTTGCTTCTCCACTTTTCTTTCCACCGACATCCCCTCTATCATCATGGGAGACTTCAACATCCCAATCGACACCCCCCACTCTGCTTCCAACAAACTCCTTTCACTTTGCTCCTCCGTTGACCTCTCCCAGTGGACCTCAGGAGCCACTCACAAAGATGGACACACACGGACCTCACTTCCAAACCGCCTCTGCCCCCTATTCTGACTTCTCAAACTTCCCCCACCCGATATCTACCACAACCTGCTCACCTTTTCCACCATCTCCACCCCACCCGCTCCTCCTGTCTCATATCCAGTACGACCCCGCAGGAACCTACACAGCCTCCACCGTCTCACTCTCTCTGACTCTCTTGCACCTCTATCTACCATCTCCTCATTTAATGACCCAGACGCAGACACCACTTTCTACAACCACACAATCACCACCACCCTTGACTCAGTCGCTCCTCTCACACACAACAGAACCCGCAAAATCAACAAACAAGCCTGGCACACAGACTCCACTAAACAACTGAGGCGTGCTTCCAGAGCTGCCGAACGCCGCTGGAAGAAAACTCACTCCACAAATGTCTTTGCCTTATACAAACAATCACTGCATACATTTAAATCTGCACTCACCACAGCCAAACAGGACTATTTCACCACTCTCATATCCTCCCTGTCCCACAACCCCAGACAATTATTCAAAACCTTCAACTCTCTTCTCCATCCACCAGCACCTCCTCCCCCATCCCTCCTTTCAGCAGACAACTTTGCCATTCATTTCCTTCAGAAGATCAACCACATCAGAGAAAGCTTCAGCCCGCAGTCCCCACCACCCTCCCCTACCCTTGCAAACTGCTCTTCCCCCTTAACTTGCTTCCCCACGGTCACTCATGACAAGCTCTACTCTTTACTGTCCAAATCCAACCTCACTACCTGTAGTCTTGATCCACTGCTATCCTACCTCATCCCTGACCTCAGTGCTTCTATCATCCCAGCCCTCACCCATCTCTTCAACCTATCACTAACCCTGGCATCTTCCCTTCCACCTTTAAACATGCTACTATCACTCCAATCCTTAAAAAAACAACCCTTGACCCTTCCTCTCTGTCCAACTATCACCCCATCTCACTGCTCCCTTTTGCTTCCAAACTCATTGAGCAGCACGTCTATCTTCACTGTTCCCCCACCTCTCCTCCAACTCTCTTCTTGACCCACTACAATCTGGTTTCCCGACCCCACCACTCTAAACCCAAACCCGCCCTAACCAAGGTCACCAATGACCTAGTAACTGCTAAAAGCCTCATGCCACTACTCTGTGCTCCTCCTCTTAGACCCGTCCTCTGCCTTTGACACTGTCGACCATTCCCTTCCGCTACAAATCCACTCCTCCCGCGGCAACACGGACTTGGCTCTTTACTGGATCTCCTCGTACCTCACTGATCGGACTTCATGTGTCTCTCATTCCTCGCTCCACCTCCCCCCGGACTCTCTATGTTGGTGTCCCTCGGGGTTCGGTCCTTGGTCCTGTACTCTGCTCTCTTTACCCTCTTGGCCTCGGTCAGCTCATAGCCTCACACGCTTTCATTACCACCTGTATTTCTGACGATACCCAACTCTACATCTCCGGCCCAATTTTCACTTCTCTACTCTCCCAGACCCTGACTGTCCCGTCCTCCATCTCCTCCTTCTTCTCATCACGTCTCCCAAAACTAAAAGTGGGAGAAAACAGAACTCATCATCTTTCCACCGTCCAACTCTACCCCTGCCCCTAATCTCTCTATCTCAGTCAACTGCTCTACACTCTCACCTGTTCCGCAAGTCCGCTGCCTTGGGGTAATCCTAGACTCCGCTCTATCTTTCAAACCACACATCCAAACCCTCACCTCTGCCTGCCGCCTCCACCTGAAAAACATTTAAAATACATAATAATAATAATAATGATAATAATAATAAACCTATTACTTTGAATAGGTAGAAACATGAGAATAACTGCCATGTGGGTGGGGCTAGCCTTTGATGGGTGGAGCTAACACCTGCTCATGAATAAGATTTGAGCATTAAATGCTCTAAAACTACAGCATCTTAGAGAATAAGGGCTTGTTCACATGGAGTATACACTCTATGTTAGAAGCGCTTTAGGGATCCGTCTTGGGGACAGACAGAGCAGACATGCAATTCTTTTCAAGATGGAGCGCAGCTGCACTATTGAAACACGCAGCGGCGTTCTCTCATGTGAGCGCTGCTGCGTGTTCAGCACTGCGAGCAGTGATAATCTCACTGCTAATTGTTAGGTCCGTCTTGTAACACAGACTAAAGCGCTTGTAACACAGAGTGAAAACTCCGTGTGAACAAGCCCTTAGGGACACAGCGCTGGAAACAGCAGGTCTGTCACTAGTTTGTGTTGTCCTCAGCAAGGGGGGCAGAACCTATGTGACAGGTTCCCTTTAAGGTCTTTATGTATGAAAACTGCCTAGCAGTAGGACTGTCTTTGTTACCCATAGCAACCAATCAGAGCTCAAGTTCTACTTTTCCAGAGCACTATATGAAATGGAAGCTGAGCTGTGATTGGTTGCTATGAGGTCTGATTGGTTGCTATGGGCAACAAAGACAGTGGTACTGCTAGACAGTTTTCATACATAAGGCGTTAAGTTTTTCTTATAGTGGACACATAGGGAGATGTACTGTAAGATTGGAGTTTTTACCCTTTTCTGGCGTCAAATGCGGCACAAGTAAGTGGGCTGTGATGTATAACGCGGCAAACGAATGTGTTAGGCGCATTGTTGGTAAGAGTCGACACTTTTTAATGCTCCTAACATAAGGGGGCGTTTTGGAGGCGTTCTGGGGGCGTCGCACTACACTCGTAATATTAGACACATATATGAATGCAGGTCGGTAAAATTAGGCGCATTACTGCGCGAACAGGCAGACCTATCTCAATGTTGTTTGCCTGAGCCTGAGGAGTCAAAGTGGAGCTAGATTTGTCAATAGGGCAAAAAATGTCCAGTATTTCTCAACTCACACCAGTACAATAATAAAAAGTAATTTATGATCATTATCAAACTATATAAAATTTAATTATTTAAATTTAATTTAAAAAATTGTATCAAAGTTCATATAAAAATACATATCTCAAAAATATAAAATATCTTCTATAAAATGTATTTAAAATTAATAGAATCTAAAACAAATTTTACATTAAACAACCCATTGATGATGTTGTTCATTTTTTAAAATGTTTAATTTATACTACATTAAATTTTAAATTTATTTTTGCTGCTCTCACCATTTATTCTACATACAGCAAGAGCCAGCACAGCACAGGTATTGCTGGGATCTGTGGTCCACCAAGCAAGATCAGTACCATAATTTCTATTCACTGACATGCTATTCTAATGACTTTTCTCTTATTTTCAGCTTATCTATAGCCTTTATAAATGTTAGACGCATTATTTATAATGCACCAAACACACAGGAGAGGTGCAATGAACTTTAGACCCCATTTATGAATGCACAAAAACCACTTTCATACATTTAGGCGCATTTGACACTGAAAAATAGATGAGAAAATGCCCTTTGATGCACCTAGTTCCACACATGTCTCCCTAGATGCACAAAATAGCACTAAAAACACTTTCATACATTCAGGCGCATTATGCACTGAAAACGAGACACGATAATACTCTTCAAAGCGCATTCATTCATACATGTCTCCCATCATTAGAGGTTTTTGAAGATTGCAGGTGTCTGCAACGTTGCCTCATCAGCTGTTGGGAAACTACAACTCCCATCATGCATTTATATATAATATATGTAATATATCAGTGAGCATGATGGGAGATGTAGTTTCCCAACCAACCGCTGGAGAGTTGACGTTGCAGACCCCTTAGCATCTTCTGTAGATCTATTGCTGTAACCCTTAGCTTTTTTCTCATCTCTTTCAGGACTTCCGTTGTGTTCTTGAATTGGATCTAAAAGAATGCCCACTTCTAGGGAGAATGGCAGTAAGCAGATTTTGAGTGCCATAAAAAGTAAAAACAGTACATTTTTCTATATTTTATCTTTAGTTATTTCATATAACAATTATCCAATGTCTCTATTCATTTGATTACCATTGAATACACTTCTTTTATCTGCATCTGTGCTTTGTATAATGTTAGACTTGTAGATGGGCACTTTGACCTTTTTGCAAGATAGTGGTTGCAGTACCCCTGAAGTCTGTACATGCTCAAGCTGGTGACGCAATCCCAGTGCCCAGGGATAACATAGATACTGGGGCACATTTATCAAGGCAGCTGCGCCAGAATTTTGGCAAAATTTGCGGCAAAAATAACGACATGCATACTTCACAGCACATTTATTATTTGTTTCAGACACTTTCTAGACTCTTCTTTATCTTATCTGAAAAAGGAGGTGTGGCCTCTGTAAAAGGGGTGTGGTATCACATGAAAAGGGTCGTGGCTTAAAGGGAACCTGTCACATGCGGTGTTAGGCGCAGCGTTTGCCACTTTCAGCTGCGCCCCGCGTGAAGGGGCGGGCAGTGGGCGCGGTGTGGGCGGGCTGAAGGCGTTCCGGGGCGGGACGCGCCACGCTCGAAAACTCCGAGGCATGTACGATGGCGAGTCGGCAAAGCGAGGCGCAGTGCAGCGCTCGGCAGCTCCGACAGGCAGACCTGGTTTTTTTTGGTCTAAATGCTCCGACAGAGGCAAAGTGAAGCAGGATCCGAACATGCGAGGAAGCAGATAGATCGCGACAGAAATCTCGGCGCTTCGCTCCGTGCAGCAGGAGTATGATTCCGAAAAAATCGCCTTTAAAAAGGCGGAAAACCCTTTCAGAAAAGAGCTGAACGTAAAAAATAAACATAATTAAAAAAAAAAAACACTTTCCAAAACTCTAGAACGCCGCAATATCAAGAATTATGATATTGAAAATTGCCGGGAAATACAGTAATATTCAAATTCTGAAACCTATTTCTCATTGGTTGGCATAAACCAGCCAATCAGAATCGGGCCGACAGTGAACCATTAAAACCTATGAGGAAGGATTGACCAATCAGAATCCACGGCGGGATAATTCAAAATACAGTAAAAGACAGAAAAGAGCTGATTGGCTGAGCTAGCGGGGGCTTGGCTAGCTCGGCCAATCAGAATAGGAGCGACAAAGACCCATTCTAGTCTATGGAGAAAGTTAGACCAATCAGAATCCACGGCGGGATAATTCAAAATACAGTAAAAAGACAGAAAAGAGCTGATTGGCTGAGCTAGCGGGGGCTTGACTATCACAGCCAATCAGAGCGCGAGCTACTACTACGATTTAAGTATAAGGATAGATGATCGCACTGAAATCACGGCGGTCAGCGACTTGCGGAATGAAGTATTAATAAAAAAATCATTTTTATTAAGTGTCAAACATTATCAGATAAAGAGCCGAACCCTTCTTTACAAATAAAGCAGTTAAAAACCCGAACAACGCGTTTGTCGCCGAGACCGGCGCTACATAGGGAATTGCAATAGAGAGAATTGCCGGGAAATACAGTAATTCAAATTGTTTAAGCTATTCTCATTGGTCGGCATAAACCAGCCAATCAGAATAGGAGCGACAATGTCCCATTATAACCTATGGAGGAGAATTGACCAATCACAATAGGAGCGACAATGTCCCATTATATCCTATGGAGAAAAATTGACCAATCATATTCAAAGGCGGGACAGTTCAAAATACAGTAAAAATGCAGAAACGAGCTGATTGGTTGAAGCGGCGGGGGCTCGTCCAGCTTAGCCAATCAGAGCGCAAGCTACCTTCTCATAGAGTTCTATGGGGAAAGAAATTCTGAGCGCGCTCTTTGATTGGCTAAGTTAAAAGAGGCGCCGTATATTTGGACCAATGGGAGAAGCGAGCGACGCTCCTATGGGTTTTCGAATGCAATCTGAAATAAAACTGTACATGGCCGAAATCAAATTATAACACGACAGAAGTGGTCCCGATGTGTATATAAAACGAATGATAATATGGGGGTAACGAAAAAAAAAAATTAAATCCATAAAATCATGTTTATTTCTTTATTTTCGTTAGCCAAGGATCAATAGTATGGGTGCAACGAAAATAAAGAAATAAACATGATTTTATGGATTTAATATTTTTTTTCGTTACCCCCAATTGGTTTATGCCAACCAATGAGAATAGCTTAAACAATTTGAATTACTGTATTTCCCGGCAATTCTCTCATATTGCAAGTCCCTATGTAGCGCCGGTCTCGGCGACCAACGCGTTGTTCAGGTTTTTGACTGCTTTATGTGTTAAAGAAGGGTTCTGCTCTTTATCTGATAATGTTTTACACTTAATAAAAATGATTTTTTTGATTAATACTTCATGCCGCACGGCGCTGAGTGCCGAGATTTCAGAGCGCCCATCTCTCCATAGACTATAATGGGAGAAGTAGCTCGCGCTCTGATTGGCTGGGATAGCCAAGCACCCGCTAGCTCAGCCAATCAGCTCTTTTCTGTCTTTTTACTGTATTTTGAATTATCCCGCCGTGGATTCTGATTGGTCTAAACTTCTCCATAGACTAGAATAGGTCTTTGTCGCTCCTATTCTGATTGGTCAATAATTCTCCATCGGCTAGAATGGGTCTCTGTCGCCCCTATTCTGCTTGGCTGAGCTAGCCAAGTCCCCGGTAGCTAACCAATCAGCTCTTTCAGCATTTTTACTGTATTTTGAACTATCCCGCCGTGGATTCTGATTGGTCTAAACTTCCCCATAGGTTTTAATGGTTCACTGTAGCACCTATTCTGATTGGCCGGTTTATGCCGACCAATCAGAATAGCTTTCTGATTTTGAATTACTGTATTTCCCGGCAATTTTCCAATATCCTAATTCTTGAATTAGGATATTGGAAAGTGATTTTGTTTTATGTATTTTTTATTTTTTTAGGTTCAGCTCTTTTTCCTTAGAATGTTGAAGCCTTTATAAAGGCGATTTTGATTCATACTCCGCACCGACATGTGGAATGATTTCTCGCTGTTCCAGCCTGTCTCGCATCGGAACTGTTTTTCGGCGCAGTCCCGCACGGCGCCTAAGTCCCGCACTGCGCCCATGTCCCCGTACTGTGCCCCACACACACTGGCGAGGCGCAGGCGACTTTTCCCTGCATGTATGACCGCACTACCTTCGGCGCCGAATCCTAGGCGCAGCGCCGCACTGCGCCTCGGACCCGCACTGTGCCTAAAACACAGGCAAGGCGAGGCGCGGCGGACTTTCCATTGTATGTATGAGCGCGCCCCGGCCCCGACATAAATCAGGCGCAGATTCCGCCGGAAAACTAGCGGAAAGGTGCGCCCCGACCCGTCGGGATTCATACAAGTGGCCCTTATGCTCAAATCTTATTCATGAGCAGGTGTTAGCCCCGCCCACCAAATGATAGCCCTACCCACCTATTCAAAGTAACAGGTTAATCAGTTGAGCTGGGCGGGGCTAGCCTCAGGTGGGCGGGATATGAAAAAACTAACTCTTTTTATGATTCTTTTCTGGCTGAAAACTGCGGATTCGAGCACTAAATACTCGAAAACTACAGCATCTTACAGAATAAGGGACACAGCGCTGGAAGCAGCAGGTCTGACAATAGCTTGTGCTGCCCTCAGCCAGGGAGACAAAAACTATGTGACAGGTTCACTTCAATATGCACCATAAATGCACCAAAATTTTGCCACAGTTAGTGGTGTAAAAGTAAGCCAACTTAAAGGGGTTGTCTCGCTACAATGATTGGGTTTTAATTAAAAGATCTTTAAAAAACAAGCAGCTTTGCAATATATGTTCATTACAAATGTCCTACTGATTTTGAGTTAGCCCTGTTAGTAGGAGTGCATCAGCTTCTCAAATTTCTATAGCAGCTGACCTGTTGATCCTTATCTCACTGGCTGCCAGGTCTGTATGACTCATCACTTTTGAAGACAGGTCAGAGCAGAGAGCCCCTCCTGCACAGAATGCTTCTGTAGTGGAGGGAGGGTAGGGGAACTGGCTTCTGTGGCCGTGCTGCCTGGATTAACCCTGTGTGTGCCTGCTTCCTCCTGCTCTCTACACAGATTGAGCAGAGATGAGGCTGATCAATAGATGTGACAGCAGTGACCCTGTGTGTACTATAATCATGATGTGTCTGTGGAACTGTCACTATACTAAATACTATACAGATCAGGCATGTGAATACTTCATGCTGTGCTGTACTAGTGACACATAGTAACACTTCCCAGCTGCCCTGTGTCTGTTCTGACAGGGTTTGTTGTTGCTGGAGATGTGGAGACTTGTAAGCTAAGCAGGGATATAGGAACACATGCATCCCTCTGCTATTAGAATACACAGCAGCTTCACAGACCTCTCTATACTCATAGATCAGCCCTCTCCTGCAACAGACCTAGGCAGGCACACACAGGGTTAACTCTGGCAGCAAACCCCCTCCCCCCCCTGCTGTATAGAAGTTATGGAGCTGCCTGTGTGCTGAGGGGAGGGGGAAAGAGGGAGCAGAAGAGACAGACCAAGAAGCACGCCCCTAAAATTCAACTATCGGGCCATGCCCGGTGAAAGCTTTAATAGACAACCCCTTTTAAATTTTGTGGAAACAAAGTTGGACTAGGCAGTTCTAACTTGCGCAAGATTTATCAACACTATGATAAATAAAGCGCATTACATGACTGTCCGGTCTAACTTAAAACTGTGTTACAGCTAGGTTAAGTTCACATGGCATAATTGCGGGGCGTAATTACACCCCGCAATCACACCGTGTGTTTAGGAGCTCGCGAGCTTCCGCATGGTGGGGGGGCGGCAGCCCGCCAGCCCCATAGTCATACATTACTCACGGCGCGTAAACGCCGTGAATAATTGACCTGTCCATTATCTCCCCCACGGCGTATTGTGTGAGCGGGAAGAGGAGACTAATCCATATTTCCTATGAGAACTGTGGATTACCGTAAGGGGGATGGGAAAAGTTTTCCCCACGTATTGAGTGCAGTACGCGCGGATAAGGGGGCCGAAAACTCCCAATTTAAGCCGTGTGAACATAGCCTTAGACACTATTGATAAATGTGCCCATGTGCGTTCTGTATCCCCCAGATGCTGGGTTTCACCACTGACACGGAGAGTGCTGTGGATAGACATATATCACGAATGTGACAACAAGCATAAATTGCTAGTAAGGATGCCCAGCAAGTATTCTTTATGTTGGGTTTTTTAACCCCAAATCCCACCACATTTTTGAAATCACATTGGCTTCTTGGACTGTTACCCTTACTTTCGGGTTATGTGTTATTTCTTTTTAAAGTATAGGCCCTACCCTTTAAATTGGTTAAATGTCCCTAACTTACATTAGTTTGGGGTACCCCTTAAAATAGCTTGACAGCAAACTTATTCTGCTAGACAATAATAACATTTAAACAACATCCCATTTGGTTGGTATTTTTTAAATATAGCAGGATTATATGGTTTATTTTTTAGTTTACTAGTTCACTTTATTTATTTTTATAAAAGAAAAAATCAGTTTGTCCTAAGGAGTTGCAATGCTGTTGGAGGATTTGGTCAATATTAGTGTTGCTGGAATGGGGGCCTGTTCAGTTGGACACAGGTTTGAGCGAACTTGCAAAACAATTCAGGCATCCTGAACCTGATTTCTCAAAAAGTTCTCTAACCCTATCTCTAACCATAACCCTAAACCTAAGTTTCTTATGGCAGGTACACTGCCATAAGAAAAAGGGATGTTTTTGTTGAAACCAATGTTCCTGACATTTTTTTCGAATTTTTGGAAATATATATTGTTTTATTTTTCAGCACTCCTATGCAATTAAAGATTACATATTAAATATTGTCCTTCTCTAGCTGTGTGAGAACATTTGTATGGAAGGGCAGACTAATCTCACTTTACTTGAACTGCTACTTAAAGTATCTCTACCTAGTGTTGGCACAATTAGTAGGTAATGACAATGATTTCTCTATTGTTCTATCACAAGGGATAAATCAGATTTTACTAGACCATAAGCAATATATGGAAGGGATGTAGTGTAATCTTTTTCTGCACTGAAGAGAAGGGAGGAGAGGGTTCTTCACACTTATCAGAGTCAACTAGAAGGAAGGACCATCAAGCAATCCTCTCATTGCAGTGCTATCAGACCTCACAGAATGGAAGTCAGGAAGAGTAATGTACATAGAGGAACTTGAAACAAATTATCAGCCATAATCAGACCAAGAGCACCACTGGATAGAAAGTGCTAAAAATGGTAAGTTAACCCTTAAAAACCAGTAAAAATCCTAACCCTGACACTAATCCCAACTTTGGATTAGGGTTATGGTTTCAACTTTTCCAATAGATTTTGGTGGTAAAAATCAGTTAGCATAGGCACTCTTACTATTGCATACCAAGAGCACCCCACAAAACTTGCTGTTTTGAAGTTGTTCTAGCCCGTTTTCCCGATATCCAATTTTGGGTTTGATTTTTGGCTTTTTGCGAATTTTGTTTGATTTTTATCCCAAAGAAAACACTTCATGCCTCGTTAAACCCAAAATATTTGATAATTCAGCACCTACAATGATGAGCTTTAACTCTAAGACCATTGACTGGTAAAGTCAACAACATTGATTATCTTGTGAAAATAGCACCTGTCAGGGGTTGTGAGAATATTAGGACGTACTGTAAGTAACGGTCAGTTCTTCAAATTAATGTGTTGGAAGTTAAAGGGGTTTTCTCATCACAAGCTTTTGCAGACTTAAACTGTTTTCTGTCTTTTCGTTAAATCAGGGTGGGTCTCTCCTTCTGTGGTGTGTCTTCCCCCCACTGAAGACTGGGACATATCATTTGTG
The DNA here is from genome assembly GCA_025379985.1 of Phyllomedusa bahiana. Classification (NCBI taxonomy): domain Eukaryota; kingdom Metazoa; phylum Chordata; class Amphibia; order Anura; family Hylidae; genus Phyllomedusa; species Phyllomedusa bahiana. The sequence continues at coordinate 26,721 of JAODAL010036988.1, forward strand.
TGAGCAGTGGAAGGGAGAGGATGTTACAGCTCTGCAGACCTCCTGCAGTGGTCAGTTCTCATGCTTGGAGAGCTGTCACCTCCCTCCCCAAGATCCTTGTAAGCAGAACATTTGCATTGTTGTAAACAGTTTTAAATACAGCCTGAACTATTGAAACAAATGTGAGGAATGCACTCTGCTCCCCCTTCTGTTATCAGGCAAGAGGTAGAGAGGAACATATTGTATAAGGCTGTGTTATATGGGTGGGAGAGTAAATCTAGCAGCTAGAGACTTAGTAATTGCCTAGATCCTTCACATATAGCTGGGAGAGGAGCATAAAGGAGCTCAGACAGCTTTTACTATACAGAAACAGCCATCGCAGAAAGCTGAGGCAACTAGTCTCACTTTCATTTTCCACAGCTCAGAGTGGAGTAAGCATAGAGTGCTGGCAGTCAATCACAGTACAGAGGGTGTGTCCCATCCAGGGGGCATATAGTCTCCAAAAAAATGGGAATCTAACAAGAGAACAAAGAGTGACTTTTAATGACTATATTTACTATTTTGGCATAGGCAAACTTAAACTCTATCAGTTCTCAATCTATAAGGCACTAAAACGTAACTTTTATTATGTATAACACTTAACCTTGATACACACTATTTAAAAACCTGATTCCTTAACTCTCAATTTATCCCTTTCTAATAGGTGGTTCCACCTATTAACAGGGGAACCTTATATATATAGTGATTTGCTCACTCCAATAATGGATCAAAAACATCACACTTGGGCAGTCATCCCCAATCTGATGGACATAAAAAATATAAGGTTTCCTTGTGAGACCCTCTGCAGTGGGTGACGCTGAAGAAAAAGGTGAGAAATCACAAATTAAAATGTCATGCCTAACCTCCCCAACATGTTTTACCAACTAAATGGCTTCATCAGGGGATAGAGGTCCGGTCCCATTTGGTCTAGCTCATTTCCTTTCATATCATCTTAGGCACACACTCTATTCAAGTGCTCACCAATTGGCCACCAGAGATTCAACAATACCCATTCCCCCTTTTTACTCTCCTGCATGCATACTGACACTATTTACTGCTGCTGCTGCGTTCCTATAAACAACATTCCTCGGACTAATAGTTTTATTACAGGAAGAGGCAAGATGGATATATAGACTCAATACATTGAACCCCAAAGGCCTAAATGAAGGCTTTTCATTTTCAGCATTTTATTTAATCCTGCTGATTCCCTTTATAATTTTTGAAGAAACATAATATATCTGATTAAGTACGGTCAGTGGTATAAGCATGGTTGAATATATGACTATAGGAGCTCACATACGTTTTTTTTTTTTTTCTTCTTCTTCTCTCTTCCCTTATCCCCCTCCTGCCCCCTCTGCCCCTCCTTGTCCCTCCCTATCCCAGTATCTTGCAATGATGATAAGTATTAATCACATGAGGCCACAGTTTCTATTTAACAAATTGGGATATATTTTTATTTTGCATAAAGAATTTGTTAGCGACTAAATCATATAATATATACACGTATGTTGTTATGACGAGATGTAGTTCGGGAGTAAATTACCATCTATTTATGTATACATTTATTGTTTCTACCGACTGCGTAGATTTGTGCTAACCACAAATACAATATAAGCAATACAATGTATGCAAATACAATTTTAGCATGAATGTACTAGCATTTCTGCATATCTCCATTGTAACGTAATGAATTAGGTAACTAGCTGAGAACTGTAAGAAAGAATATTTAGTGGGGAAGGTGGGAGGTGACCTTGTTGGTGGAGGGGGGGCAGGCTAACCATAAGGCCTGCAGCTTTATTAAAATGTATATGTATATTAGATATCGCTTCTCGGCCTCTTGGCTAAGATCAAGTGTAGTATCTGTTCTTATCAGGCCCTTCGGCGGTTCGGGTGTGCTGCTATAGGGGGTCTGTGTCTGAGCAGAGAACCACACTGGGGGTAGGGAGGGGGTGTACGCGGTTGCTTGAAAGACAGCAGCCGTAGGTGACCCACCCCCCGCAGGATCGAAGCCAGGATGGCTTGAGGGGACTATGAAGCCCTAGGTGTGATGTGCCCCAGGATTGACGACCCTGTGGTGCCCGAACTCACTGGGTGTGGGACCCCACTTGAGTTTTGGCACATTTGCATGGCACTTAAACTTTCACTGTCCCTTTGAGCACACGTCCTAATTACCCGGCCTTCTGGCTAGGCAATAGGGAAATTTTTATAATTTCCAGCCGGATGTCCGGGCAGTATCCACTGCGCACATTCACTTATTTATTTTTCACGTCACGTGTGTTTTGTGTGTCACTTTTTGTGTTTGGATTTTGGGATGCGGTACCCTTCTGGGACTCCCCCAAGATCTAAGGGGAGAATGTGTGGCCATCTGGTTCCTTTCTCCCCTGCAAACCCCGGCACTCTTCGGAGTCGGCCACCAGGTGAGCACTTGGTCGAAGTTTGGTGTAGCAGGCCATTCCGACGCCAATGTGCAAGCTTGTAGGTTCGATCTGCTTCGGCAGTAGAACCATTTGCCACTCTTCAGAGTTGGCTACCTGGACTGCACTTGGTTGAGGTTTGGTGTGGCAGGCCATTCCGATGCCAGATGCTGGTTCGTTGGTCCAATCTGCTTCGGCAGTAGGACCGTCTGTGCAACCCCATCGGATGCCTTCTGGCTCAGTGGGGGAGCATTTTGTTCTCTTTCTGTTTCGGCAGAAGGGAATACGTATCGTGTATTCCTGTGCAGGTGCCTTCTGGCCTGGCAGGGATACTTGTTTCGTTCCAGGTATATGAGGGGCCCATTACTTTTTAGTATGGGTCTGCGATAGACCATATCCTGATGCACTGTTTTTGTGTGGCACTTGTGTTGCACTTTTTTTTGTGTATTTTGGTGTTAGTTGCACGTTCTTAGGGCTTCAATGTATATTAGATACAATGGAGAAGAGGTTTATGGGAAGAGACAAAGACAGCAGTGTACAGTATAATGGAGCACGTATTCCCAATGAATATGCATATTAGACATAGAGGAGAGAAGGTTTATGGGAGTTGATAAAGCTGGTAGTGTGCTGTAAAATGTAATACCTATTCTGCTTAGTTCGTTCTAGGTGAGCTGCGCAGACGCAATAATTTGAGAGAAGTTGGATGGGAAGTCCATCACAGTTAGGGCAGAAATGTCCATTGGTACAGTACGTGGGCGGCATGGTTAGGTAGGGCTCAAGCCTACTATGGAGATGATGAATTTGCCTGAGCAATGTTGTTTATAAGAACGCAGCAGCAGTAAATAGTTTCATTATGCATGCAGGAGAGTAAAAAGGGGGAATGGGTATTGTTGAATCTCTGGTGCTCAATTGGTGAGCACCTGAATAGGGTGTGTACCTAAGATCATATAAAAGGAAATGAGCTAGACCACATGGGACTGGGCCTCTGTCCCCTGATGAAGCCAGCTAGTTGGTGAAACATGTTGGGGAGGTCAGGCATGACATCTTAATTTGTGATTTCTCACCTCTTTCTACAGTGTCACCCGCTGCAGAGGGTCTCACAAGGAAACCTTATATTTTTTATTTCCATCGGATTAGGGATGACTGCCTAAGTGGGATGTTTTGGATCCCTTATTGGAGTTAGCAAATCACTGTATATATAAGGTTCCCCTGTTAATAGGTGGTGTTCCACCAGACTTGATAATAGAAAAGAAGTTATTCCTTCACAATTAGAAAGGGATTAATTGAGAGGTTAGAAATCAGGTTTTTAAATAGTGTGTATTGAGGTTAAGTGTTATACATAATAAAAGTTACGTTTTAGTGCTTTACAGATGGAGAACTGATAGAGTTTAAGTTTGCCTATGGCAAAATAGTAAATATAGCCATCCGGGGGCATGTCCCAACAAGCTGAATGAAATATCAGACAGCCAATCACAGCAAAGGTGGCATGGCCTGACATGCACATATTAGCTAACAGCTGCTATACTAACTGATTTGGGTAATGCAAACCAATTGCAAAAGTGCTTATTTTTACTGTCTTCATCATTACAGATATGATCTATGTAGCGAGAAAACCCCTTTAAGAAAAATTGGCAAGTGCAGGAATCTAAGCAAATGACAAGTGCCAAATTGAGATAGCTGGACAACTGAGTCAGAACATTTCCAAGCAGCAGGTTTTGTGGGGTGCTCCTGGTATGCAATGAGAAATACCTGTTAGAATGCTTATGCTAATTTTGTCTGCATTGTGTGGATAGCTGGGTGCGTGTGTGTCACTTACCTGGGGAAGGGATGGCATCAGAATATACTAAAGGAAGCAGACAAGCCTTGGGAAGGCAGTGCGGTGCTTCGGGCAATCTTCTGTTAGGAACTTTAGGTCCTGGTGTTACTTTGACAAGTACCAACTACCTACACACTGCTATAGACCAATATGCCCTTTATAGCAGAAGTCCTGTAGATTGCAGTGGCCTCTTTCAGCAGCCTTGTGCCCCTGCAACACTACAAACACATTTTAGGAAATGTTTGAGGAACATCACAACAAGCTCACACAATGGGCCACATTTATGAAAATGGTTTAGGTCTAAAACTCACTTTGTTGCCCATAGGGTGCTATGGGCAAAAAAGTGAGTTTTAGACGTAAATCATTTTCATACATGTGGCCCAAGGTGTTAACTTGGCCTCTAAATCCAAAAAGTTTCACCCTTCAAATTTTCAGAATTTAAAGGGGTTTGCTGGGTCATCTTTGATCCCCTACCAGGGAGGGGCATGTAAAGGGGGTGCAGATGTGCGTCGTAACGGGCCCCTGGAGCCTGAGGGGGCCCAAAAGCCCTCCTGCCACATAGGAAGACACCAGTATAAAGAATAGCACATAATAGCCAGGGGGCCCAATTTCACTTGTTGCATTGGGCCCAAGAGCTGCAAGTTACGCCTCTGACTACAGGACACCTTCAAAGATCATGGGGAGTCCATACCTTGATGGGTCGGAACTGTTTTGGGAACACAAGGGGGGCCTACACTATACAAAGCAGGTGGGTTCAATGTTATGGTTGATTGATGTGAAAAGATCCCGTTAATCCCACATGAAAAGGAATTCTACTATATTAAATAGCCCATGTCTCTTTAAGATCATAAAATCTGTCTGCACATTTAATTGCCCAAATCAATATTTCAAATTATGCTATTACTGTAATTCTGCTCAGGGAAAATGGGCTTAAGCAGATTTAAAGCAGCTCTAGTGATTTTTTTATTCCACAATATATCTGCGTTATCACAACAAGGTTTTATGGTTTTTGGGGGGGGCATACAAGCATGTGATTATCATGCACGTCTCAGTTTACAAGAAAGGATTAGCAAGACTGTTGACAGATGGTCAAAATGTGAGGTTGAGCCTGCAATTACTTTATCAATAAGCATCAACATTGCTGTCAGGCCAAGACTCTAGGTTTTGAAAGGGTTTCTTGAATTCCAAACCTAACAAATGTAACTGGAACTGTGCGACAGAAATATGAAAATAAATATGCTATTATACTGAGCCCAGATTTTAGGTTAAATGGGAAACAAAAGACTTTTCACAAGACAGAATTCTGAGACGTGGACACCAAGGTTTCTATTCAGTGATTACTTTAACCGGTCAGAGTTTGAGCATGTAAACCATCTACTAGATAGATACAGTACTGGGACTGTAAAATGATATCAAAATTGTAATGTACTTCTAAAAATGGGAGAAAATTGCTGGTGCTGCAAATTATAGGTTCTCAGAACTGTGCAAAATTTATACCGGTTTGTGCGGCAAATTTGGCCCAAGTGAACTTTTCCGAGTCGAGGATGCAAACTGGAATGGCAAACATTGTAACCACGTGGATCATTATTAAGTAAACCAATATATTTATCGTTGCTATAAATTGGGGTTCTTTAAATGACCCTGGCGCTGGAGTAGGTCAGGATGCTACTCTGGGGCCCCTCCCCAAAGGGGGGTGAACGGACTCACTCCACCTGCGCGTGAGGGGGATCGAGGAGCTGGCGGGTTTCTGGCAGCCCGGTGAGGTTGTGTTGTTATAATTTTTTTTATTAGCTACTGGGGGGGGAAAAAATTGCTTGGGGCAATGCCTGGCTACGGGGGGGAATACCCCGGCTCTGGGGACAATGCCGGCCTGGGGGCATAATGGCTATGGGGGACTAACTGGCTACTGGGGGGGAATTACCTGGCTACAAAGGGGGAAATACCTGGCTACATTGGGGGAATTTCCTGGCTACCCGGGGGAAATACCGGCAAATGGGGACAATGGGTGGCTAATTTGGGGGGACTACCTGGCTTTTGGGGGGGACTACCTGGCTACAAGGGGGGACCACCCCGGGGTTACCGGAGCAATTTCCCTTTGGTTTTGGGGGACAATCCCTGGCTACGGGGGACAAATACCTGGCTTTTGGGGGGGAATGCCTGGCTACTGGGAACAATGCCTTGGGTACTGGGACCAAAACCTGGTATGTGGAAAATTCCCCGGGTACTGGGGGGCAATGCCTGGGTACTGGGGGCAATGCCCGGCTTTTAAGGGGGGGAAAACCTGGTACAAGGGTACACTGGCCCTTTGGGTTCCAAAGGGGGGATGGCCCGGGTTCAAAAAGGGGGCACTACTTGGCCCTTTGGGGGCACTACCTGGCTACAAGAGGGGGGCAAATAAACCCGGGAAAAAGGGGAAAAAAATACCCTGGCTTTAGGGGGCTGGGTACCTGGCATTGGGGGCCCCTGCCTGGGGGTATTAGGGGTACTACCCTGACTATTAGGGGGCACTAAAATGGCTATAAGGGGGGATTTTCCTGACTATAAGGGGGCGTCACCCGGGGTATAGGGGCATCTACCCCGGCTTTTTAGGGGGCTACTACCTTGGCTATAAGGGCACTACCTTGGGTAGAAAAGGGGGCCCCCTACCTGGCTTTTTTTCCAGAGGGGGTTATGGGATTTGGTGGAGTGGGGGTGGCTTTTTCTAAGGGGGGAATGGGGGGGGACACACCAAAAAAGATGGGCATGACCATGCAAAATTTTTCCAAATTTTTAAACGTTGGGAAGTAAGGCCCCGTAACTGTGACATTTACTATGTTTATTAACCGGGCTGTGACATCACTTATTTATTTTTCCCCGTACTGGAAAATTTACGTTTTTTATTATTCCTTTTTACTGTGAAAATCCCCTGTGTTTATTAACCCTTTTACTGTACATAACTCCCGTTTTAAAATTATCGGATTCTTGCGTCAATGGCCAGGAACGACATGTGATGCCATTATTGATTATCAATACAAATGCAAGCCACAAAATACAAATCCTTTTTCCTGAGCTTCTTTACAATAGTGGCGATGGTTTTATCTGACGACTCTCTGCATACTAGTTTCTAACGGCTTATTAAATATCTATATAAAATTCTGAGAAACACAATGTAAGAACACTTCAAAAGGGACAAAGAAAGAAGGAATAAATAAATGCATGAATGAACAGCAGTAAGCACGAGAGTGCTGCTGTAGACTGAAAGAAAACAGGGGTTGACAGAATGTCACCTATGTGAGAAGAAACATGGCTCCTCAAAGACAAAGAGCAGAAAGGAAAAGTAAAGGAGGGGCCGTGATCAAAGAGAGTGCAACACACTGGACAGCAATGGTGACATGTTCAGGCCTGGCATTTCTCATACAAATAGGCAGAAGGGGATAAGTGTATGCAGAGCGTCTATCTTCACTGCAACGAAAAGCCAATGGCAAACTAAGTACATCCCTGGAAGTCTGGATATACAATCTAAAGTACAAGCAAATGTAATAATTTACTAAATTATATATGTTGTTAAGCTTTTGTAATTAGTCATTTTCACCCGGCTTTATTTCCTTTTATTGTTAAAAGCTATTATATGGAAAGAGAATTCTTCTAGCTAATAAGATGATTGATGGATTTGTGGTCAACCAAAAGACAGCCATGTCCTTGAATACCCATTGAATGTACTCATAAGGCTTATGCAAAAACAGACAAGTTATAACTATGGAGGGTAGGAGACTCTTCTAGCACAGCTTAATCTGAAAAGGGATGTATTGAAATGATGAGTTAAAAGGGGTTGTCTCACTACAAAGAATAGCTTTCAAAATGTAGGGAACACTAAATGAAGACACTTTCCAAATATATTGCGTTGTTCATCTTTTTTTGTTAAGGAGCTACAAGGGATTTTATCACCTTCTTGCTCTCCCCTGGTTTTCCCAAGGGGCCGACCTTTTGAAACATCTGCCCCATCCCTGCTGTTTGTTCTATCTGATGGGAGGAGTGATGTCATCACACAGGTCACAGCACACAGAACTATGGACATTGAGAGCTTGTGTGTTATCTGATCTTTCAGACAAAAGACAGTAATTACTCTACTGTTTACATTAGCTCAGCAGCTTCTCTGGACCTCAGAGAAGGTAATTTACCTAATCTAGACTGATAAACAGAGAGGTCTGAATACAAGGAGCTCATATGCTAATAGCAAACAGCTTGACCGGGAAGTGATAGAGCAAAGCTGCATTATTTCATTCATGCATCGTATGTAACTTTGAGATGAAACAATCCCTTTAAGTCCTGAGATCTGTATTTTCTCAACTGTAAACTGCCTGGAAATAAACCTGAATCAAATAATTGACCAGTTGGGGTGTTTAGGGACATTCCTGGCTTGTTTGGGGACAGGGTCTGAATGTCCCAATTTAAAATTTTAAAATGTCTCTATTTCAGTGAATAGTGCTGCACTTGCTGCAAATTAGAGTCCAAATTAATTTCAACCTGAATCAAAGTGTTTCTATTCAGGTTGGCGCAAAACGATTTTTGATATAAATCACCCAAAAATGTAATGTAACCCTGCTCAAAAATTGAGGTTATGGTTATTTACTGGTTTGCAAGGATTAATTTATCATTCTACGGCACTTCTGGTCTGTCAAGTCTGACATCACTTCTGCCAAACCAGAAGCACTGTGGAGTGGTTAGTTAATACTTACAAACCAGTAAAAAAAAAAAAAACTAACCCGAACTGTGGGTAACGGGCGATATTTCTTTAGTTTTTTTGAGGCGGGGTAATGTATGCAAAAAATTTATTGGGGCCAACCCAGAAACAATCACATGGATTAGGTTTAAAGTTACTGTTTGTGAAATTTTGTAGTTACAAGTTCAGTAGAACCAATGTCAAACTGAACAGGGACAGGTTTAGCTAACGCTAGAGCAGCGGCAGAACTACCACTGTATAAAGCATTGGTGCGACCTCATTTAGAATATGCTGTTCAGTTCTGGGCTCCAATTTATAGAAGAGATGTAATGGAGCTAGAGAGAGTGCAAAGACGAGGGAACCAACTTATAAGGGGAATGGAGCATCTTAGTTTTTGAGGAGAGGTTAGAAGAATTGAACTTATTTTGTCTTTAGAAAAGACGGTTTCGGGGGGGACATTGGGTTAATTTTATATAAAAATATAAATGGTCCCTACAAAAAGTATGGGGAACAATTGTTGCATGTAAAGCCCCCTCAAAAGACAAGGATTCAATCTTCAGAGGAGAAAAGCGTTCTTCACTTTAAGAACTGTAAATCTGTGGAATAGCCGCCTGAGGAGCTAGTCACAGCAGGAACAGTAGAGAGTTTGAAGAAAGGCTAAGATATCTACCTGAAATGAAAGAATATTAATGCGTACGTAGCTATGTAAAATTCTGGATCCTGGCTGGTGGAGGCTCCGGGGTCAAAGATGGGGTCTCCCCTGGAGCAGATTGGTTCTTGCCTTGTGGGTTTCAGGGCATTAACCAATGGGGAGCCTGGACTTAACATCCTTGTCTTCCTCCCTTCATCCACTTTTACCCCACCCTTGGTTGAACTTGATGGACCGTACTATGTAAGAACTCCCGCTAAGGTATGCGGGGCCCCACAAAACGGGGCACATGCGGAAGATCCTGCCTCAAAACTCCTCTGTCCACCACAGATCTTGCTTGCTCTTTGCCTAGTGGGTTTTTAAGGCCAGGCCCTTTAAGCGATCAGGAGTTGTCCGCTATTGCTGATGAAAGCGTCAGGGGAACAGGGCGAGAGGTGAGTTACTTATTGGTTCCCTTTTTTTTTACTAATGGGGACTCCTACCTACATAGGGCCACCTAAGCCTACCCCTCCCTCATAGGGCCTACCCCCCCTACCTAATGGGCCTACCAAAACCTACCACCTACCAAGGGGGGCCCCCCTACAGCCTAATTTGGCTACTGGAGCCCACCTATAGCCTACCTACAGTATACATATAATATTCATCACATTGTTGGAATTTTTGCCATGTTTTGGTGGGAAAAAACCCGATCCTTTTTGTGTACGTTATTGGTAATGTTGGTTTTAGGGGATTTGTTTGGTAGCGATTTGTGGTAATTGTTGGTGGCTATTTCCTTCTTTATTATAGTAAATTTTATGACTATTATTTTAACAGTTCCTGTATGTTATGAGGAACAGCCTTCTCTAGTTATGCCCCTGCACTACAGACTTCTCATGGACATATAGTGGAACTGGGGACCGGATAAGAACTAGGGCATTCCTGACTTGGGTTGGGTGCCAACTGATTTGACTTAGCTTGTAGCTTCTAGACCCAATGCAAACTCTGAAACAAGACCTCCACTTATTATGTGCCTTTTATAGTACAATGTCCTTTCATGAGACATAGGCCTCCCAGGACACCAGGGCCCAGGTGTGGCTGTTACCTCTGCTAGCTATAAATGTATACTGTAACAAAATGCAGCTACTATATCCTCAAAAATAATAGCATACATATTTAATGCTTCCATATATAGAATGCGTAGTGTTATTTTCCTGACCACAAAAGGATGCAGGTGTTGAACTATTGCAGAGGAGAATGGGAAACCACATGTTTTGGAGAATAAGTAGAGTCTATATTATCCATGTACATGCATAAGCTATTTCCTAGGGACAATTCCTACAGGACAATGTTACATTACTTTCAAAGTGTTATAATTGGCATAATGACATCAGACATGAAGCAGACCTGAGGAAGTCCATTTTACGCACATTCACGTGAAGGGGTGACATTACTTTTAAATTCCTATATTGCAAACTAATGAGTGTCCGTAGAGGTGTGCAGGTGCACATAGAGAAGGAACTCTTGCTTTGCGGTTGGTTGTAAGGTCAGAAAGGAAATAGGGGAGGAAATATTTTAGGAGGCAGGATATGTCCCAGTTCCCCTGGAGAGCCTGTAAAGCATGTGGGAAACTAGATCTAGTCTCAGAGCAGGAAATGGCCACAGGAAAGAAAGCAACAGCAGGTTTTTATGACCTATATTAAGTGGTGAGAAAACATTATTCAAAATGCTTTTCCAGATCTTTTGCTATCTCAATGAATTAGTGGAGAGGATATGTTATTCCATCAAGTTCTTGATACTCCACAAAGGGCATTGAGACTTTTATGGCGTATTAATACCTCCTGCTTGCTCTTATTATGGCACGCATTACAAGCCCAATACATCTAATAAAACCTTTGGAAAAGAATTAAAGATACATCTGTGACTGGAGAAGATTGTGACTGGGAAAAATCACCAGATGCTCAAAGAATTACCAACTCACTATAAAGCAATCAGTAATGGACAATCATATCTAGTTGTGCCCTGATGTATAAAATGGACCCTTACGTTCTTCAAAGTTGAAGTGATAATGGAAGTATTGAGTAATCAAAGTGTGAAGTGGGCAGAAGCTATATAAGGTGAATGCGCAGAGAAGGGCTGGTCCACAGGAAGGTAGGAAGAACCTTTGGTGACCCAGGTTCTGACTCAACGGGAGGTGCAGCCGTCGCAGAGTCTATGTGGTTATGACTCTGTTATGAGCTGCCATTGCAGATTCTATCAAAAATTGCAAAAAAATGCTCTATCATTTATGTTGAAATAGCGGAAATTCAACAGATCCCATTACAGTCAATGGTGTCCGTCAGGGCTGTTGGTGTCCATCATATAATGGGACGGTACTTCTGTTATTTTCAGTCTACTGTTCCTATGTCAGGATAACTCACATGTACATATAGCCTAAGCATAAACCATTCCACCTGCACCAACCCATCCTGGGAATCACTTGTCGCAAGGCTCCATCATGTCTTTTTGTTTTTTTGTTTTTTTTTATTCTAACAGAGATATTTTTCTCCTATATGGATAAGTGCACACAGGGACTACTAGATTCTGCTCCTTGTTAGACCAGGGCAACTTTTACATTCTATGATGGAGAATTGAGAACTGAATTTTTTTCCTAACATAAATATGCAAGGTTAGTGGGAACTAAGGACTTCATGTATGAAAACTGTCTTGGCCTAAGACTTTCTTTGTTGCCCATAGCCACCAATCAGACCTTCCCAATCATTTCATACAGTGCTCTGAAAAAAATGAAAGGGGAGCTCTGCTTGATTGCTATGGACAACAAAGAAAGTATTAGATCAACACAGTTTTCATACATGTTTTCATACATGTCCCCCTAAGTGTTTAGTTCAGATACCATGAAACCATGGAATTCCGGTATTTCTCATATTTAAAATGTAGCTGAGTTATGGCTTATTTGCTAGTGCTAGCTTTAGGTTTGACAGCCAATCCCCATAGTAAGTTGAACAAGAATTTTGAGGTGTGTAGGATAGTGTAAGGATAGGTGTTGCGGCAGTTAGCCTCTCATGTGCAGGGCTGTGACCCCTATGGGCTGATGGTGGTATTTTGAAAGGCCTAGTGGTAGTTTGTTGCTTGCAGACTAAGATGAGGCATTTTAAGCATAGCAGTTACACACAAAAAAAATATACAATTACATAATGCTTGGTGGTTGTACCAAAAACTCCTTCGAAGTCTCCTTCCCCCTTTTGATCAGATTATTTTGCAACGCTAGATGAACAAAAAATTCAATTATGGGACTTTTTTATTAATATTTTTGTGGTTCTGCATATGGATTAAGTAAGATAATTTTATAAATTGGATTGTTTTGTGATTTTTAACAGGGAAACAAGGGTTTGGGTTTGTTTTTTATTTTTTTTAATTTTCAAATATTTGTTATTTAATTGCTTTTTACTCTTTTTTTATTCAAATATTGGGACTAGACTATGTAATCACTTGATGCAGTTATAATACATAGCAATACCTTACTATATTGCTAAGTATTATGCCTGTGATAGCCAGCCTATTAGACTCTAGGAGGGCCTAATAAGCTTCTGTACATGACAGACGCAGTTGATTTTATTTGGCCTCCAGCTGCCAGGAAAACTATCGGCACCCCTCAAACGAGCTGCGTGGGTACTAATGGTTAACAAAGGAAACTACCTTCCTCTGACAACCAGAACTGGGACAAGGCATTTCGACGCCATATGCAAATTGAGTAAATGGCGCCCCCCCCTGGGAAAATTTTAATTTCCTGGTTCTGACCTGACTCACAGAACCTCCCCAATTAGGTGAAATGGGGAAAAAACACAGCTGCACCATATTTATGGAGGTGCAGTATAAATGACGTTATCTTTATTCTGATGGTCCTTCTGATTCCAATAGTTTTTTGTTTAATGTTCTTTGCAGCGCCATTTTCTGAAACCAATCACTTTTTTATTTTTCCATCTATGGAGTTGTATTAGGGCTTTTTGGTTTTCATTGACACCTTTCAGACATCTGTGGCTTATAGATCACTTTTTATTCCAATTTTTGGGCAGGAAAAGCAACCAAACTCCCACCCCCGCAATTTTGGCACTGGCTATTTTAATGGCTTTTACCATGCAAAATATGTAAGGTTATATATCAATATATTGGACTTTTACAGAAGCGGTGATGAGGTCTATGTTAAATTTCTAGCCTTCCTTTTCCTTTTTTATTTGTAAAATGGGAAAAGAGGGAGTGTAAACTTTTAACATGCATTTTTTTTTAACTTTTTAAATTTTTTTACTTGTAATTTTAGTCCCCATAGGGTTCTGTACTAATAGGGGTGTGGACACTTGTGCAATATTCTGAAATACTATTAATAATACTGTATTGGCGATTGGTGTGCTATTACAGATCTCCTATTACACCCTGATGGTAGGTCTGTTGCCCTTTATTAAGCTCCGGGCTACAGTGACTGCCAGTCGGCACCCTGGGATATCATCATGGGGTGAGATGATCAGAAAGGGGCATCCTCTGTTTAACTGATAATATACTCCTGGTCACTAGTGTTGAGCGATTTTTATCTACAAAGTTGAAATCGGCACGGTTTTTATGTTGATCGGATTTTTTCGATCACGCGATAATTTAGGTTAAAATCTGCGCATTAATTT
>JAODAL010036989.1:0-40961 GCA_025379985.1 Phyllomedusa bahiana
TTTTAATTTTTTTGGGTTTCAGCTCTTTTTCCCGAGAATGTTGAACGCCTTTATAAAGGGGGATATTTTTTCAAAACTCCCAAACCCACATTGGAATGAATTTTCCCCCGTGGTTTCCGCCTGTCCCCGCATCGGAAAAATGTTTTTTTTTTTTGGCGCAGTTTCCCCAACCCGCGCCTAAGTCCCGTACTTTCTCCCCATTCCCCTCCCCTGTGGGCCCCCCAAAAACACTGGCGAGGCGCAGGGGAAATTTTTTCCCCCGCAGTAAGATTGGGGGTTAAACCCCCGGGGGCGAATCATAGGCGCAGCCCCCCCTCGCCCCAGTTCCCCCCCCCTTTTGCGCCTAACCAAGGGGCCCGGGGCGGCGGACTTTTTTCCCCCCCCGTTTTAAAGACCCCCCCTACCCCCCCGGAAATTTAATCAATTTGGCGCACCCCGGGACTGTGCCCCCGGACCCCCCACTTTCGCCAAAAAAAAACCGGCGGGTGCCGGGGGGCTTTTCATGCTATGTAATGAGCCCCCCCCCGCCCCAACATAAAATAGGGGGGCAGATTTCCCCAAAAGAAAAATGGCGGGGAAAAGGGGCCCCCCCAACCCCGGGGGGTTCATACATGTGGGGCCCCAAATCCCCTATCCTTAACCTTGTTTCCCGGGCCCCCAAAACCCGGACGGGCTGGGCCCTTTCTTTCCCGCCCCAAAAACCCCCCCCCTGGAAATTTTTCCGACCTTTTTTCTGCGCCAAAAAACCCCAGTCTTGCGGGCTGCGCCGGTGAAAATTTAATGGCCCCCCCCCTTTGGCCCCCCCCTTCCAAAAAACTCTTCTCCCCCAACCCCCCGGACGTCCCTTTCCCCGTATCTCCTTTCATTTAGGTATTTTTTCTTGATTTTCAGCGGTTTTTTAAAATCTCTACAATTTCCCGGTTTCTCATAAAAAGGGTTTCCTTTCACTTAAAGCGCCCTATACACCTTTTGGGGTATTTCCCCCCCGTTTTTCCCTTGCCCCTTTAAAACACACCATTGTGGAAAAGCCCCCTTTCCTTTCCCTTACTCTGGTCCTATTATGTTTAATTCCTGTACTCCCTAAAAACCCTTTTTCCCCTTTCAGTATCCATCATTTTTGGGCCCCCCAACCCGGGAGATCATATATCTAAAAATTTTTTTATATCTATCTCTATACCACGGGAACCTTCTCATTCAGGTAAGTTTTCAAAAATTTCCCCTTTCCCGTGTATTTCCCCCATTTAAACTCTGCTTTTTTCTTTCCCTTTACTCCTTTTTCTCTATAAACCCTCTTCCTCCTTTCCCCCCCCCCCCCCCCCCTCTTTTATGCCCCTCATTTTTCTATTTTAAACTTTTGACATCCCCCTATCATTTGTATTTTTTTTTTTATTTCTTTTTCTTTACCCTGAATCATTATGTCTGAGGTTTTGGTACCTTTTGCCTTAAGTTATTTGAAAAAGGCAATTACCAAAAACGCGTGTAAGGCCTGGTTCCCCGGGCTTATTGCCGGGCGTAATTGGGGGGGAGGATTTGGCAATTAACCCGGCAAAATCCTAGGCCCCGTAAATAATTGACATGTCCCCTTCCCCCGCGGGGATTTGCCGAGCGGGGAGAAGAGACAAATCCATAGTTCTCTAGAACTGTGGTTCCGAAATGACTGAGCGGATTGGAGCCGTACTGCACGCAAACCGGGCGGCGCAGAAATGGCTCCAACCCGCCCCAAAAATAACGTGTAAATGGCCAAAAAATTTTGAACCGACTTCACTTACTACTATTTACTTTTGTTAAATACCTATTTTTGTAAGGATCATTTATTGAGGTAATTAAAAAACCCTTTGATCCCCAGAATATTGTCCTTGTTCACGTATGGTTTTCATGGATTTTTCTTTGTATAGTACGACCTGTGGTTTTTTTTTCATGTTTGAAACCCAATATTTAAATTTTGCCCCGGTGGCGAACCATTTTTCTTTTAACTTATGAAAAACTGTTTGGTCTAAAGACTTTTTTGCTGCCCATAGAAACCCAAATCGGGTTTCCCTTTCAATTCATATGGTGCTCTGAAAAAAAAAAAGGGGGCCCTATTGATTGCTTGGGCAACAAAAAATCTAGACCAAAAGTTTTCAACAGGGCCCCCCCAATGTTAAATAGGCAAGTCTAATACATTGGGAATTAGGCATCTAATTAGATAATGAAAAACATGAACACTGCAAAAATGTAAGTTTACAATTATTTGTATTACAATTTTAAGGCAAAAAATTAAAAATTAATGTAAAAAAAAACATATTAAAGTAATAATAACGTGAATCGCTAATCCCATAAAATTAACGAGGAGGGGGGATGAATCCTCCACAATTTTTGTTTTTTTCTTTTTAAATGAGTCATAATTACATATGTATTAGCGTTCCCTATTTTACACTTGGGGGGAATGTATGAAATTTGGCGTTCGCACGAAAATTTCATGACCCAAATAATGCAAAAAATCGCCTGATTTATGAACCCGTCTTCAGCAGGTCATGAATCAGACAAAATTCCCGCAATCGGCTTTGTAAGGGGTCTCCCTTTTCCCAAGCCGTAGCGAACATAAATCTATAGTTGCACGGTTTAGGGGTTTTTCCCGCCTCCTACGGAGTTTAAAAAATATAGGGGAATGGGGGGGGGCCTTTTTCGGGCTCAAAACCCCAGATTTCTGGACAGGAACATTCTACTGTGCCCTGTGTGTCCACAATTTTTTTGCTTAAAAAAGGCTCTATTAGCAGCCCCCGTCACTTGTGGATTGGAATAAAGTCCACTTTTTTACTTTTTTCCAAACTTTTTGTGAGTGCTCAAGTTTTTTTTTTGTAATAGAATTAAAGGATTCAAAAAGTGATTTCACCCCTCAATTTTTGAAAATTTTTATATTAATTTTTTCAGGGGGAAAATTATGAAGTTAGGTCACTTTCAATAATAAAAAGTAGTCGTTTGTTTGTATAACTGTATAACAGTGAAAAATTTGGTGTGCCCCCCAAAATACTCAACACACTGCCTTTAAATGTTTTTTAACCACGGGAAATTCTAACAAAACCCCAAACACACACACACAAAAACAAAAACACACCCACCACCACACAACAATAATGGGGCCAAATCACAGAATCTTATACTCATTACTAATCAACTCTCGCATGCAAAAAAAAACTCCTGATACACTTGAGAGTTAATCCTTTATCCATCACTAGTTTTTTCCAAGTTCCCAAATTTTTTAAAAGGGGAAAAAAGCAGGAATTAAAGAGGGTGTCGGGGTTTAGCGGGGGCACGGAAAAAAATTTTGCATGGACTGCCATCTTGTTGGTGTGTCACCCCCTTCAAAAAGCCACACTCCTCCCCTAACAGCATAAAGGCTTTGGAAAAAAGCCGGGTGGGATGCCCTTTTTACAGGTATAGCCCCCATAACCAGGTAAGCCCTTAGAGGCAGGTAGATGCCCCTTGTAGCCAGGTAGATCCCCCTTTTGTGCAGGTTTGATGCCCCCTTGTACCGGGTAGGGCCCCCCCTGTGCCAGGTGATCCCCCCCTTTTTTACCAGGTAGATCCCCCCCCTTTGTTAGCCAGGTAGATACCCCCTTTTTTTAGCCGGGTAGATGCCCCCCTTTGTTAGCGGAGATGCCCCCCTTGTTACAGATAGATCCCCCCTTTGTTAGCCAGGTAGTTTCCCCCTTTGTTACCCAGGTAGATCCCCCCTTTTTGTTCCCAGGTAAATGCCCCCTTTTTTTAGATCCCCCCTAAGCTAATAAAAAAAAAATAATAAAAGCCACTTTCTCACCAGGCTCCCTGCATGCGTCCGTTTGGGCATTCCGGCCCCCCCACCGACTCAGGTCGCGGGGGAGTGAGTTCAGCCCAAAGTACACCCCCGCGACATGATCTGTTGTACAGCGCGCAACCCGGCATGTACTCAGGGGGGAAGGGAAGGGGGGGGGAACGATCCCTCCCGCCTCCTCCCTGCACGTGAGAGCTACGGACGGGGCGGCCCCCTGCCCGTTTACCCGTTGTGGGTTTGGCCCGGCGGCGCCGGTTCGCCCAGTGCTACTCTTCGCCGCGGTGTTTAAGAACCCCCGCTCTATGGCGGCGGGGGTTCGCAATTGCCTAGGGGGCGGGGGGGGGCCCCCATTCGGGACCCCCCGCCAAAAGGGGGGGGGAAATTGGAGTTGGTTATTTCTTGTGCCACATGGGTCCAGGTAAAGACCAAACTAAAAGGGCCTTTCATTGAATTGGTTGCTTGCTAAACTAACAACTAAGACTCTGCTAATCAAGGTGTTCTTTATCACTAATTTTGAGACAACGTCTCTTCCTATGGCATAAGAGGGGGGGCCATATGAACCCTATTACCAAGTGAAAATAGACACCCAAAAACCCAAAGGGAAGCTGTCGTGTTTTTTTCTACCCTATCTGAGATCAGGATTAATAGAGGGAGAGAGAAATTGAACTCTGTATACATAGATTTATATGATTTGGGGCAAAATTCTGAGGGTGAAACAGAGAATAAAACTGAAGCAAAACTAAAAAAACTGTAACCTGTCCCAAAAATTTTTTTGACTGACACTTTCCTATCAGGGGGTTTTACAAACAATTACTGTATGTGGGTGGGGGTAAGCAGAACTTGTATTGTCACTTAACCCCTTTCCTAAAGCCCGGGCATAATTTTTGTCCCCTTCATTTTTTTTTCCCCTCACCCTTCCAAGAGCCATAACATTTTATTTTTCCATCTACATAAACATATGAGGCTTTGGTTTTCCGGGACAAAATGTACTTTTTATTGATGTAATTTACCGTACCCCGAAAAAAGGGAGGAAAAAATATTCCAAGTCTGGTGAAATGTGAAAAAGAAGCCCCTTACCGACACTATGGCATATCCTTCCCCGAGCAGTCTCTGGCAACAGGGGGGAGGAACCTTGAACCCTGTGTCTATGACTGCAGTAGACAAAAGAGTTCCCCCGCTCCATGAGCTTAAAAATAGCCATAGCAGCCATAGGATGCTATGGGGCCCAGAGGTTGAGGGGACCCCACTCAGGTTTCAACACTCCTTACTGTTATCTCTAACATGAAAAATGGGCTGTAAAATACCTTTAAAGGACCAAAAGCTGGGGGAAATTTTATTAAGAACTCTTCCTGTCCCAAGACATTTCTTTTAGGCTTAAAGAGGTTGTCCCACGTTAAACATGATGGCATCGCTAGGATATCCCATTATGTCATCAATTTCTGATAGAGACAGATCCCACCTCTTGACAATGAGCCCAAAAACCTTTCTGTTCTGAATGGTGCAATGGTCAGGACTAGTGATGAGTAGTGTTGAGCGATTGTGTCAACTATTGTTATCGAGTCGATGTCGATAAAATTGGGGTTATCATACGTAGTCGTTTGTCGAAACAGATTATCGCCATGACCCTTAAAGTCTAGGGGGAAGGAAAAAAAGCTTTATTCTTACACCCAAACAGGGGTGGAGAGCTGGAATTAAAATTTCCCAACAGTAAATGGATACGGTGCTACATCTTAGGCAAGACAATTAGGCAACAAGAGTCAAAGGGAAAAAAAGTCACAGACTACTCACTATCCCTGTCCTGTACCACACAATGACCCTTAAATCTGCATGACCCACAGATTAAAAAGTGCCGGAAAAAGGAGTCTTTCAACCACCATTTTAGTTGAACTGGACATAGACTATCCCTGTCCTGGACCGCAGCATGACCCTCAAAATCTGCATGACCCACAGATTAAAAAGTGCCGGAAAAAGGAGTCTTTCAACCACCATTTTAGTTGAACAGGACATAGACTATCCTTGTCCTGGACCACAGCATGACCCTTAAATCTACATGACCCACAGATTAAAAAGTGCCGGAAAAAGGTATCTTTCAACCACCATTTTAGTTGAACAGGACATTGACTATGCTTGTCCTGGACCGCAGCATGCAGGTTGCATTAACCACTGAAGAACAGATTGGCGATGCTGTTCGTTACTGAGAGTCACAGGGCATCGACCCAGCGATGACAGGCCTGACGGTCCTACAACCAACGATCCGCTGGCTTGCGTGTTGTCACCAGCACTGGAAGGAGCACCTTCTCTCATACCTCTACCTCCATATCCTACATCCCTCTTTGCTTGCTTACCACCTGCAGTTCGCTCCATGTTCAGAAATATAAAAATGTAAAAGGTATGGAAGAGTTTTTAACAGTCTCTTATTGAAAGACGGCAAATCACAGCTATTCTTAAATCACACTAATTTCCAACAGCCAACTAGGATTAGAAACAGAATTGTTTCTATCAAATATCTGTGAAATGCGGTCTGTTGGAAGTACCATAACACAAAATCAACAGTGTTCTTCCTTCAGTCCCTGAGATTTACAACTGCCCAGCAGGACTAGCAGTTGATAGTTTTCAACAAACTATTGTACAAATGCATGATTAGCGCCAAACTGAGACGCACTGAGTAAAATCGAAGCATTAAAAAAGTTATATGAATTACATTGGCGGTTTGTCAACCACTGACAACAGACGAAATTTTTACTAATAAAATATGTATAACACAATATGCGTACAACTGAGCTCTATGCGCCAGACGCATGGACTGCAATAAGAGTATTTAAATGTTATATGGATTAATATGACGGCCTTCGCACCACTGACAACAGTTGTAATTTACTATAAAATATGTGTTAAACAATATGCGTACAACTGAGCTCTATGTGACAAACAAATGCACGGAGTGCAATAAGAGTACTTAAATGTTATATGGATTAATATGGCGGCCTTCACACCACTGAAAACAGGCGTAATTTACTATAAAATAAGTATAAAACAATATGCGTATGACTGAGCTCTTTGCGGCAGACAGGGATAAATTATGCCGGTTTTTGGGAACACTGTCACGCAGTGATTGCAATAGAACTGAAAAAATAGGGACAATTTCACCTCCTATCAGAGGTCTGCTGGCCAAAAAAGTGGTAAAAAACAATGTTTTTTCAATTCAAGATCACAGAACACACTGAGCTGCAAAATATCTCCCTTCCTTTCAAAAGCCTCTCCTGCTGCTGCCCACTCCCCTCCCCCCGCAGCCCCACGGCTACACACCAGTAGATATCCTTAAAAGTTTCTCTAACTAAATAAGAAGTGAAATTCTCTAATCTAACACTAGTCTAAGCTGTAGGCAGGTGGATGGTTTCTTGTATTAGAAGTGACTATCTCTCAGAGCTGTTAGAACAGCTATTGGTTTAAACGAAGACAGACACGTCCTGCTGTAAAGTGGCATAGACAGAGAATGAGCCAAACAGGAAATGCCGTACATAAAATAAAACGGGTCCATGGGGATTTTTGCAAGGCAATGAGATCCATACACCGCAAAGTGGTGACGTTGTACATCCTCCTCACCTCCCTCTATCCTCGGAGCTGATTGGCTGGCCGCCAAAATGACAGGAAACGCTGAAAATGGCGCGATAGTAATAGATTATCTGTAAGATTGTCACCTAAACTATTACGTAATCGGGAATTTCTGATAAGCCTAAAAACTGTGCCGATTTCAACTTCTATCCCTAGTGATGAGCGATTTAATCAAGAAAAGTTGAAATTGAAGCAATTTTCAAGTTTTCTGAGATCTCGATTCGATCTGATTTTTTCTCTTAAAATCGTATTCGCGGATTCAGATTGCTCTATTTTCTCAGCTTCCTGTACTTTTGGTGGCCAGCCAATCAGTGCAGAGCACCGAGGGGGGTTAAAAATGTCACCAGTGGGGGATCTCATTGGCTGCTAAAATCACATGACCCTGTTTTATCTATGTCACAACACTTCCTACTCATCACCATTAGCTTCCAGACTGTGAACAGAAGGGATCGCTGTCTCTCTGCTTAGCTTTTTTAAAAGCTGACAGACACTATTTCCCTACGTTTTCACCATGGAAAGGCTGCTAGATAGATTAGTTAGATTAGGATACAGCAAGATTAGGCAATTCTAGACAGTATTAGTCAGAGATTTGGATACAGCTGCATTGCCCTAAACTTCCTTAGTTCAGTTTCTGAGGGGGGCGGCGCTTGTTTTGGGAGGCGTTTCGCATCAGACACAACGCGTTATCTCTTTAAAAATCAGTGAATAAGCATATTTTATTTCTGCATACCCCCTAAACTTCCGACAGCGTTTTGAAGGGGGGGGGCTTTTTGTGGGGGGAAAAATTTTATAACACAGTATTTAATCTCTCATAAGGAATCACTGTTCAAAGAGTTTTTTCTAAAAAGTACTTGGCCAAACGTCTATTGAAATTAATCGGTACCATGTAAAGACATTTAGGAAATCAGCCCAAACAAAAATAGTTTTGGGTTTACACACTTTTTGGCAAAAAAACATTCCATTCCCCTTTACCCAATCCCTTTTTTTTGGGGTTTTTTTGGGCGGGGGGACAGCCGGTGCAAAAGACCCTGTTCTTTCATAGCCCCCAATTTCCAAGATATTCCATAGAAAAAATCCTGTTTAAATCCTTAAGTGTACATAAGACCCAATTGCTTGCTTTCCGTAGAAAAACAAGTCAATTGCTAGTCCTATTGGCAGTTCTAAATTACAAGGACTGAAGGAGGAACAGTTTTTGGTTTGTCAGAGTTTTCTACAACACCAATTTCATAAATTCCTAGAAACATTTAAATTTTCTCCCCTGGTTTCAGAAAAAGACCACATTTCTTTGATAAATGGAGAAAAAAATTCTTTTTGTACTCCTGGTTGTCATTCTGGGAAAAGACCACATTTAAGATATTCTTTTAAAAACATTTCTATTCTACCCCCCTGGTTGTAAAAAAATACCACATTTCTTTGATAATCCGTCAAAAATTATTCTATTTTACCCCTTTTGTCAGTTTTGGAAAAAAGCCACATTTAGAGATTTCCTTAAAAACATTTCTATTTTTTTCCCCCTGGTTGTCAGTTGTCAGAAAAGACCAATTTTTTAGATAATCCATAAAAAAATATTCTACTTTTACTCCGGTTGTCATTGTGGGAAAAGCCCACTTTCGGTATTCCATAGAAAACCTTTCTTTTCTCCCCCTGGTTTGCAGAAAGTCCCACATTTTTTTGATAATCCTTAAAAATTTTTTTATTGTACCCCGGGTTGTCATTTGGGGAAAAGACACATTTCAGGATATTCTGAAAAAAAAGTCTTTTGCTAGTCCTCTTGGTTTGTTGAAATTACAAGGCCTAAAGCAAGAACATGTTGATTGGGTGTTACATTTTCTTCCATAAGACCCATTTCACAAATATTAATATAAACAATTCGTTTTAAACCCTATTTTTGAAATTTTTAAAAAAATTTAGGGATTTGAACTTTTTGTGTTTTGCTGCTTTGCAGTACAGTTCTTCAATAAAGACTGTAAAAAATTTTTCAGACCTTTTTAATTTTTTATCTTTCTGAACATGGAGGAAGAAGATGGTAAGCAAGCAAGGAGGGGGGTAGGTTTGGGGGAAACTCGAAGGAGCAAGGCGCTCCTTCCAGTGCCCCTGACAACACACAAGCAGACATCGTCGTTGAGGACATCAGGCCTTCCATCGCTCGGTCGGTTACCGGGAAAATCTCAAAAATGAAGAGTGTCAAAAAATCTTTTCTTCAGTGGTTAAGCAACCTCACTAGCGTTTTACCCCCTCTCCTCTCAGTCCCCCCAAAAATGTCACCATCATTCACATAATCCAACCTAAACAAACGCACCCAATGTAAACCCATGTACAGACCACTGTAAAAATCCAGTTCTGAAAGTCTTTGATACCGCGGTTGGGGGCAGAAAGGCATTTTAAAAAAAACAAGAGGCCAAAAAAGGATGATTTTTTTCTGCTTTTACATTAATCGTGATGCCTTCGAGGAGATGGAAGTGGGCAGTCTTAAAAACCCGACGGTCAGCATGCCTTGCAGTGCCTGTGGGTTTTTTCTAGCTTCAGTGTAGCTCTCGGGCGAGGAAGTCCCCGTGATGATGTTGATAATGACATTGCGGGTCCAACGATCTTTTTCACGCATTTTCTTGCGGGCGCCTCATCAGTGGAGAGGAGGAAATGATGGTGTGGGGTCAGTCGGGTCCAAACTTCAGAAAGGGGAGGGGGGTCGCCAAATTTCCCCGACATTAATCCGCCAGCCATGGTCAGGGTGGGCACGGAAACACCCTTAAAGGTTTATCACCGTCAAAGAGGGCCGGGCCCGTGAAGCCCGGGCCCCTTTGACAAACCCAGAATTTTCCCACCGATGTCATTTCCCATTTGCCATCAAAGGGTCATAGTGGGGGAAAAATCTAAAGTTTTTGCCACCAAGAAAAGAATAGGGACATGCATTAAACATGAATTAAGTGGAAGAATATTGAAGAAAAAAGGCACACAGGTTCTGGCTTCCAACCACTGTGACACCCTGTCTCCGCCACCTTCCCAAGACCAAGGCTTTCTGCTGCCCATGCCCCGAGCATGAGAAAGCATCACCCCCTGCCCACAAATGTCGCCTGATACCACCCCACCAGAGACACAGCCCACCTTCCCTTCCACCAGTTTGCCTGCAGGGCCCTACAGCGGCCATCAAGCAGCCAGCCTTTTGGAAAACCCGGGGTTTGGGAGCAGAAAAAACACTTTCACCCCAACCCTCCTAAAACCAAAAAACCCTGAATGTATTTTCCCAGCTGGGCACAGAAGTTCCGACACATTTTGGCCCTTTCCTGTCCCCACCCAGATTCCCAGCAGGCATTTCTTTTTCCCGAAAAGCCATCCCTCCCCCGCCACCACTGCAGAATAAATTCCAGCGCTTGGCTGCATCTGTGTCCCCCAAAATCTATTGACCACAATACATGGACAGTAACAGGCAAGTGGCTACATCCTTCAGCTCATGGTATTTGGGGGGGTTTTCTTGGTGATGATGGTGGGTTCCCAGGCTCGGCACACTCTTCCCCACGCTGGGATGGTAAAGGTTTCAGGTCCCCAACTCCACGGGGAGCAACAGGCCAAGAGAAGCAGGGCCCTGTTGAAATTAATATGTCCTAAACCACAAAACCAAGGCAAGAAATGTGGGACGGCCTGCGCAATGAGACCGAGCAGTGGCTGGGTAATGAGAATTGGCAACAGGGAAGGGGTGTGACAAGGGGGAAAAAACCCTGCTGCCCTTAGAATTGGTAGGCTTTGCAAAACATCACTTTCCGGAACACGCAGAACCTGGTCACAGAAAAATTTTAAAGCGCTATCAGGTCTTGACTGCCTGCGGAATCTCGGGTCTGAGCCACATTCTGGAAATTGCACCCTGATTTGGCCCGACAAACTTTTTTCCCGCTCATCTTGGCCCCCCTGTCAACCGCTCATTGTTGATTGGCAACACGCTGGAATTCCCCCTCCTGCTCCCGCGATTGTGGCAGCACGTAATGCCTTTAGCAGTAAAGGGCGCTTTTCCTGACAAGCAGTGGTGCGGTCCAGGGGTTTGGCCTGGAGTGGAGGAGGGGAAAGATCTCTGCACCTCCTTGCCAGTTTTGAAGACGCCACCAAAATGGTCAGTGAGGACAATACCCTTGTCAGCATGACCATTGTGGTGATATTTGTTCTGGAACAAGTGTTAGACACTCTAAAGCAGAAGGTCCCAGCAGTGACAGAGGAGGAGACGGACACAGATGCGGACACAGAGCCTTACTCGCCGTCGGATCTAGAAGACCCGACAGTTTCCCAACTTTATAGGTTTTCGTTAGGCGGTGGTTCGGGGGCCAGGGCTGGTGTGGGGTGACACTTCAGCTCTCAGAGTACAGCGTATGAGGCTAGCTAGTGGTGTGTTGATGCTGAGGATGAGGAAGCAGAGGAGGAGGATAAGGCATGGCTGGTCACCGACTGTACCGATGTCCCTGGGGTGGCAAGAGGTTGGCACAGATTTGAGGCGGAGGAGGAAGACGAGAAAGATCTGTTTACAGTAGTGCCCCTCGACCCTGAGGCTTGGGAAATCCTGGCTGCATCTCTCACATGAGTGCTTGGATGCTCCATCACCTGCAACATGATCCATGCATCAAGGTAATCAAAATGAACAGCAGTTACTGGGTGGCCACCCTCCTTGATCCATGTTAAAAATCAAAAGTCAGCAAATTCCTTCCACGCACACAAATTGACAGCAGAATGCAGGAATTTGAGACCGTGCTCAACTTGAGACATCTGTTGCATCTGCTTCACGTTCTAATGTCACAGTGGAACAACGTCAGCAACGTGACAGAATTAGAGTTGCAAGTAGCCGTAGTAGCAGCATCAGCAGCAGGCATTGTGCCAGAAGCCTAATGAATGACCTGTGGCAATTGTTATTTACCACCTCACCAATGCCTGTAAGGCAGGGCACAAATCAGACACACAGAGATCACCTTAAGACCATAGTCCACGACTACCTGCTGCTCAAAACCGATGTTTTTGGACATGGTCCGGACCCAATCGACTTCTGGGTGTCCAAACTAGATGAATGACCCGAGCTTGCTCGGCAAGCCATAGAAGTGTTATCCTGCCCAGCAGCCAGTTTCATCTCGGAACGGGCCTTCAGTACAGCTGGCAGAGTGATAACTGACAAACGTATCTGGCTTTTCCCTGAGAATGTGGATCGTTTGACTTTTATCAAAATGAATCAAGCGTGGATCTCTGATTTTGTTGCCCCTGTTGCCGAGGTCACCGATTAGTAGCAGGTCTACTTCCCAATGTGAACAAAATCCTCTTTGAAAAAGAAATGGTCCTATTGAAATAACTTTATTCAAAATACTCATTTTTTGCTAATTGTATTCAGAGTGTCCAAAAGGTCATTTTGCTGGTTTTGTGGTCAAGAGATTGTAAAAGACACCAATAATAAAGGTTTTATTGAAAAAAACCTTATTCCAATTACTCTTTTTTTCTTGAAAATTTTGAGCAGTGTCAATGGTTTGGGGGTCATGCTGCTGTAAGAGACAGCAATAGTCAAGGTCCTATTGCAAAAAATTATGCTTAAAAAAACTCTTCTATTATTGTTAATTTTATAGAATGTCGAAAAGGTCATTTTTGCGGCTTTTGGAGTCATGCTTCTGTACAATACAGCGATATTCAAGGTTCTATTCAAATAAATCTTGTTTCAAATACTCATTTCTTCTTGCTAATTTCATTCTGAGTGTCCATAAGGACATTTCTGCTGGTTTCCGGGTCAGGCTACTGTAAAAGGGGTGCCAGGGGTGCAAATAAGACAATACTTCTGTCAATGGCCCTAATCAAAAAGGGGCCAAGTGATAGGAACTAGTGATGGGTGGGGGTCCCATTTGATTTAGTTGCATGGGGCCCTGAATCAGTTAATAGATGACTGACGGCAGCCATGGCTACCACTGCACCTGCTATAACTACAGCCCTGCCAGCTCTTCCTCTTCCTCTCAGTCACAGCCACAAAATCTTCATCATCATCAGTCCAAACTGAAGCAAAGACAGGCCAAATGTCACCCAATAAACAGACACACTGGATAATCCATATTCTGAAAAGCCCTTTGATGACACAATGCTGTTGGGGTCAGAAGGCATTTCAAAAGTTCAAGAGGCCCAAGAGGATGATTTTGTCTGCTCTGATGCCTAATCACTGATGCCCTCAGAGGTGGAGAAGGAAGCTGATTCCTCTCTTTGGGCAGGACTCGCCATTTTCAAAGTGTGAAAATGACAAACACAAGAGACAAAAGGCGTGGAACCCGGTATATGTTCTCCAGACCCTTCCTTAACATGAAGTTCTGCCTTTGTCAACATATATGTGCATCTACAAGAAGGGTGACATTGTGTACATTGAGGGTATGGGCACCATACAAAAAGGCATGCCACCTAAATGCTATCATGGCAAGACTGGCAGGATCTACAATGTTAAACAGCATGCTCTGGGTCTTATTGTGAACGAGCAGATCAATGGTAAAACCCTTGCCAAAAGAATCAATGTCCTTGTGGAGCACATTTGCCACTCCAAGAGCAGAGAGAGTTTTCTCCAGCGCATCAAAGAAAATGAGAGGAAGTAAAAGGAAGCCAAGGAGAAGGGCACCTGTGTGGAACTGGAGTGTCAGCCAGCATTACCAAGTGAAGCTTACTTCGTCCTAACTTGTGGAAAGGAACCTGAACTCCCTGAACCCATTCCCGATGAGTTTATGTCATAATGTGACAATATCCTTTGCAAAATATTCAATTTTTGCTTAAGCATAAGGATGTAATGGTGCTACCTAAGGCTTTTTAGAATTTTATATGGAGGGGCAATCGCTCTTGTATAGGCAGAAATTTTGCAAGCGCTACCCAGGTCTTGACTGTCTTCTGAGGAAGGCTCGAGGTCTTAGCTCACACTTCTGGCATTCGCACACTGCTTCGGACCGACTGTTAGCGTTGCTGTGTCATCTGGACTTCCCCGTCAACCGTCTGCATTTCTTTGTGCAAATTTTATTGGGAGTGTCCATAAGGGCATTTTGGCTTGTTTTAGGGTCATGCTGCTATGAAGAGATAGCGATACTCAATGTCCTATTGTAGAAAAATCTTGTTTGAAATATTCTTTTCTTCCTGCAAATTTTATTCTGATGGTCAATAAGGGCATTTTTTGTTGCTTTTGTGGTCAGGTCACGGTAGAAGACACCAATATTAACGGTTGTATTGAAAAAAAGCTTAATTCACATACTCTTTTATTCTTACTAATTTTATTGAGTGTCCGAAAGATCTTTTTTGCTTCTTTTGTGGTCATGCTGCTGTAAAAGATAGTTGTAGTCAATGTCCTATTCAGAAAAATCTTGTTTGAAATATTCATTTCTCCTGCGAATTTTATTCTGATGGTCAATAGAGCAACTGTGCTGGTTTTGGGGTCAGGTCACTGTAAAAGACAACAATAGTAAAGGTCATTTTTTAAAAAAAAATTATTTCACATACTAATTTCAAATTTCTCATGCCTCAAGGCAATCAAAATGAACAGCGGATATTAGGTGGCCACCCTCCTTGATCCACTTTCCAAATCAAAAGTCAGCAATTTCCTTCCACCCACTCAATTTCACAGTAGAATGCAGAAATTTGAGACAGGGCTCATTGACCAACTGGAGACATCTATTGCATCTTCTTCACGTTCTAATGTCATGGTGGAACAACGTCAGCAACATTATAGCAGTAGAATGGCAAATATCCGTAGCAGCAGCAGCAGCAGCATTGGTGAAAATCTTGTTTTAAATAGTCAATTTCTTAGTGTGAATTTTTATTGAGGGCCCATTAGTGCATCTGTGCTGGTTTCATGGTCTTGCTGCTGTAAATGACGGCGATTAGAGATTGGCGAATCGATTCTAACGAAGTGGAACACGTTTAGAATTTCAGGAAAACTTCGATTCTGAACGAAGTTGAAGTTTGGGGTGATTCGCGGGAACGAAGCGTGTTTTTAATTGATAATATGGCTGCAAGCACATGGCGTTACATGGGGCAAAGAACTCTGGGAGGAAGAAAGGAATAGCCTAAATGACATGTGCAGAGATGAAGCCAATCAGAGACCGGCGGGATTCTGTGACGTCACCGCATTATATAAGTCCGGACGCGACGCTGGCAGTTCACATTCCTCTCTCTGTGCCGTGTTGTAGCTGTTGCAGCTCCTGTAGCTGAGATCTCACATAAAAGAAAGAACTTTTATACAATGATTTTTTTTGGGGGTGTCACAGCTTTTCTCAGAGACTGCTTCTCTTACGTTCTAATTTTGATTTTGTGGATCATTGGAATTGAAGTCCAGTGTGCGTCCAATTCAGCTGCATATACATTTTAATGCTATCTGCTCAGTTCTGGAGCACATTGAATATCCAAGAGTTATCTAAGCCTGTTTTTGCTGTTGTATTCAGTTAAAGAAACAGCGTTTTTACAATCCAAATACCAGTTAATTTTTTGCTGCTCATTTCTTTTGCGCAATTTATATCCAAGGGTTAATTTTTTCTGCAGTTGTAGTCAGTAAAAGAAACAGTTTTTTTCAATGCCAAAGAAGACATTTTGCCTGTAGTATAATTCATATCAGAAGGTTAATTAAGTGTTTTTCTGCTGTTGCAGTCAGTAAAATACACGTTGTTTTAACATGCCACATAGCTGTTAATTTTTGGCAGCTCATTTCTTTTGCGCAATTTATATCCAAGGGTTAAGTAAGCGTTTTTCTGCTGTTGTAGTCTGTAAAAGAAACGGTGTTTTTCAACGCCAAAGAAGAAATTTTGCCTGTAGCATAATTCATATCCGAAGGTTAATTAAGTGTTTTTCTGCTGTTGTCGTCAGTAAATACACGTAGTTTTAACACGCCACATAGCTGTTCTTTTTTGGCAGCTCATTTCTTTTGAGCAATTTATATCCGAAGATTAATTAAGCCTGTTTGCGCTTTTATATTCAGTAAAATACACAGTGATTTTAAACGGCACATACAAGTAAATTTTTCCTGCCCATTTTTGGAGTGCAATTTAAATCCAAGGGCTACCCAAGCTTGTTAGTGGGTTCATTTGGAGTCAAATACAGGGTGTGTATTTATCATATACAGATATCTTCATTAAACAGCATCTGTACATTTTTGAACAAACAGTATGTCAGACAGAGAGGTGGCAGGCTCTTCACATGCGAGTGGCAATGGCACCGTCAGGGCTAAGCTGTGCTCAGGCTGCAGGGATCAACAGGCTGCAGCAGCTGATGCACGATCCCACCCTGATACACTTTGCTGCTGACACTCTGTGAGTGACAGACGCCAGCCAAACTCCTGACAGGGGCGAGTCGCCCAGCCAATGGAGGACCTGGAGGCCCGCTCCAATCAGCTACAGAGGCGGTACCCAGGAATCCCATTTAAAATTGCCTGAAGGCCGAGTGCTGCCCCTTTGGGGATATTCCTGGCTACCCTCGTGTTACTTGTTCTGTATATTGTGTTCTGCTTACTGTGTACCTGACCTCGGCTTGTTCTCCCTGACTCCGGCTGTTCTCCTGATTTTGTGCTTTGCTTCCGTTTGGCTTTTGACCTCGGCTTGTTTACATTTATTCCTCTGGTTCTGATTTTTTTGGCTTTGGCGTTCCTATTTAAATATTGACCTGGACTGTCTGTATTCTTGCTTCTCATGGCCCCAGCACTTTGGGGCAGCGCAGGGACTGTCGCCCAGTTGCCGTGGGGCCGCCTAGGGCAGCACCTTCAGTAGGCAGGGACAGTGGGCTGGGTTCCAGTCAGGGTCACTGTATCCCCCTTTGGGACGTGACATTATCACAGGCCGAAAAACCGTTACTGCTTACCCTCACTATGGACCCATGCAGCTCTGGTAGAGCAGTTGCAGGGGCTAACCCAGCTAGTCCAGGATCTGGCGCTGAGGGGTAGAACAACAGGAGGCTACCCCAAAGTCAGAGGGTCCCTGCATTCCCTTTCCCCCTGTCTGGAACCCCTATCCAGTTGCCGGGACAGGTTCGCAGGTAACAGGAAGGCCTTTTGTGGCATTTAAAGAGGGTTGTCGCCTGTATTTTAGGCTCCGCCCACTTTCCTCAGGGAATGAGGCAAAAGGGTGGGAATTGTTATGTCCTTACTGCGGGTCCCCCCCCAGGAGTGGGCATTTTCGTTACCGCATGCTCACCTGAACTGTCTTCTGTGGACAGGTTCTTTGCCGCTTTAGGGGTACTCTTTTAATGACCCAGATAGGGAAGCTGGGGCCCGAGGCTCAGCTGACCACCTTGAGGGGCAGGGTAAAAGACTGTGGAGGAGTTTTGCTCCGAATTTCGTCGTTGGTGCTTTCCCGTTGGTGGAACGACGCAGCTCTCAGATGCCAGTTTAGATTAGGGTTAGCTGCCCTTTGTGAAGGATTTATTGGTGGCTTACCCTACCCCTGGTCCTTAGATGAGGCCATGGCACTGGCCGTTCGTCTGGACAGAGTTTTAAGGAGAGACGGCAGGAAAAGGTTCCCCCCCCGGTGGTCCACACCATGGTCACCCCTAAATCCATTGTTTCCAAATTAAACTCAGAGGAGCCCATGCAAGTGGGGGCTTTTTCTGTCACTGCGGCTGACGACCGTGGATTATCGTCGCTTTCCGGGGTTTTGTTTCTACTGTGGAGAAGATGGACACGGCATTCAGGAATGCTCCAAATGGAAGGACAGGTGGGAAAAAAAACTCCAACGCCTAGGTGGTCAGCAGGGGGGATCCCCTAGGCGAGCAGGTATTTCCTATTGTATCTAATAAGTTGCTGCTACCAGTTAAGATTTCATACTTGTCGCTGTCCGGTTCTGGGAGTGCTTTTGTGAATTCTGGATCAGCTTCTAATTTTTTTGATGCGTCTTTCGCCAAACATCCTGGGCCTACCTTGTAGACCGCTATCTGACTCACTGCGGGTTAGTGGCTATTGACTCCACCCCATAACTCGGGGCGCAATCCAATATTGTACCCCTGAGGGTGGAGATGGTGGTCGGATCCAACATATTGAAAGTGTATTCTATTCGTCATGGAAAGGGGCTGCCCGTGATGTGGTTTTGGGGCTGCCCTGGCTTCAGGGAAACATTTAAACCAGTGTTTGACTGGAATTCAGGGAAATTAGTCAGGTGGGGACAGCGGTGTGTTGACAGATGTTCCTTACCATGCGGGCAATTATGATGTGCAGGCTGATGCTCTATCGGGAAAGCGGCTGTGCCAGCGTTGAGGCCTATGCGGCATCTTGTGAAGTTTGCGCGGGGCTAAAGGTTCCCAGAACTCGTCCTCCTGGTGAACCTGTACCTGAACGTCTGTATGTGGTTCAGGAGATTGCTAACCCGGTGGCTTATCAGCTGAAATTACCCTCTTCTCTCTGTATACATAACGTGTCCCGTCATGCACTTCGTAAGAGGTATATTCAGCCTGTGACTCCGCCCTCTAGACCTCCTTCTCCAGTTCGCATAGAGGGGGAGTTAGAAAATGAAGTTGCCCGTAGTGTAGATTCGCGTAAGGCCCAAAGGTCACTGCAGTACCTGGTCCACTGGAAGGGGTATGGTCCTGAGGAGAGATCATGGGTTCCGGCGAAACCTATCCATGCTGATCGCATGGTAAGGGAATTCCATGAGTCTCACCCAGACAAACACGATCAGGGAAGTGTCCGGTGGCCCCTCCTAAAAGGGGGGGTACTGTCAGGGCTAAGCTGTGCTCAGGCTGCAGTAATCAACTGGCTGCAGCAGCTGATCCCACCCTGATACACATGCTGCTGACAACTCTGTGAGTGACAGACGTCAAACCACTCCTGACAGGGGGTGAGTGCACCAGCCAATGGGAGGACCTGGAGGCCGCTCCAATCAGCTACAGGGGCGGTATCCAGGAATCCCATTTAAAGTGCCTGAAGGCCGAGTGCTGCGCCTGTGATATTCCTGGCTACCTCGTGTTACTTGTTCTGTATATTGTGTTCTGCTTACCTGTGTACCTGACCTCGGCTTGTTCTCCTGACTCAGACTTGTCTCCTGATTTTGTGCTTTGCTTCCGTTTGGCTTTTGACCTCGGCTTGTTTACGTTTATTCCTCTGGTTCTGATTTGTGGCTTTGGTGTTCCTATTTGATATTGACCTGGACTGTCTGGGCTATTCTTGCTTCTCACGGCCCAGCACTTTAGCAGGCAGGGACTGTCACCCAGTTGCCGTCTGCCGCCTAGGGCAGCACCTCAAGTAGGCAGGGACAGTGGGCTGGGTTCCAGTCAGGGCTCACTGTATCTCCCTTGATGTGACAGGCACAAACATTTTCCCGGAGCAGGGGACAAGGTCGCAGCACAGTAAGGGGACATCGCGCAGGGTCACTCGGTGAGGCCAGAATGCCGGTGTCATTAGCGGCCGTGTGTTGACAGCAACCCAAGGGTTTGATTGGTTGATTAGGTCATCAATTCCTCCCAGATGACATTGACAAACCCCAGCCAAGAGTCGGGTGGGAACGTCAGACACAACCCTTAGTTGGCATGGCCCGGGAGCGGGACAGCGGCCCTCACCTGTCATCAATCCGTCTCTGTCCCATCCGGTTCCCTCAGCCAGAGATCTACTATGTGATCTGGGTTCAGCGCCACTATACGGCGAGGATGATCAATTTGAGGAGGATAGTCAGCAGCTACTTGGCAGCGAAGAAATGGGGCCAATATCCCTGCTTCTTGCGTAGGTGCAAAGTATAGATGTGGAGAGTGGCATGAGAGGTCATGTTGTGAGGGGTCAGCCTCTGCATACCAAGACTGGTGATGAGGAAAGCAGTGATGATGAAACACAAATCGATGATGATGTAGCCGACCGCACTTGGGAGCCGGGTCAAGCAAGGGCTTCATCATCGTCAGGAGAAGAGGGCGTCAGCTTGCGCCTCAGGCAGCGGCGCAGCCAGCAAGTGGGTGGTGTGGCTGTGAGTCAGCAGTGCAGTGCAGGAGCAGTGCAGGAGCCCACGGGGGAGAAAATCCGCTTTGCAGGTCCAAGAAAGTAGCGGCACAGGGGCTCAGAGAGGCAGCGGCGGTAGTAGTCATTCAGTGCGGAGAATTGGCGGTAAAATCAGCTACTCCGCTGTGTGGCAGTTCTTTGCTAAGACACCGGAAGAGCCGAATATGGGTATATGTAGAATCTGTGGGCAGAAAGTGAAGCGTGGCCAGGGAGCTAACGTTGGCATCACGGCCCTGCGTCAACACATGCAGCGTCACCATCCGGTGGCCTGGGAGAAACATGGCTCAGATTTGGTGGTCCATCCTGACGCCGCAGCACGCAGCGCCCAGTGGCACTCTGCACCGTTCAGAGAATTAATGGCCTGTGCCGAGCCGAGGTGGAGCATTCCAAGCCGTAATTTCTTTTCCAAAAAGGCAGTACTAGCCCTTCACAAATATGTAGAACAGAAGGTGGGCCAGTTCTTGAGCTTATCGGTTTGTTCCAAGGTGCAGGGCAGCGCGGACGTGTGGAGCTGTAACTACGGTCAGGGCGAGTACATGTCCTTTACGGCCCACTGGGTGAATGTGCTTCCTGCCCAGACACACCAACAACTTGGACAGGAGACGCAGTTTCCTCCTCCACGTTGTCAAACTGCTGCTCCTGTGCCACTGTCCGCCTCCTCCACCACCACCACCACCATCTCAGCCTCCACAAGTACTGCTCCATCATACCACATGTGTAGGGCACAGCGGTGTCACGCAGTTCTACACCTGGCTTGCCTTGGCGAACGAAGTCACATAGGGGAGGAACTGCTCCGCATCATGCAGCAAGAAATCGATGTGTGGCTTTCTCCTCGCCAACTGCAAATCGGAACCATGGTGACGGACAATGGGAGGAACATGGTTTCCGCGCTGCACCAAGGGGGGATGGTCCATGCGCCCTGCATGGCGCACATGTTCAATCTGGTTGTGAAAAGGTTCCTGAAGTCTTCCACCGATGCTCAGAAGATTCTGAAAATGGCCAGGAAACTGTGCATGCACTTCATCCATTCCTACAAAGCCAGGCACACGCTCCTCGAGTTGCAGCGGCAGAACGGCCTCCCCCAACACACGCTGATATGCAATGTTTCCACCCGTTGGAATTCCAGTCTGCACATGTTGGACCGACTATATGAACAGAGAAAGGCCATTAACCAGTTTTTGATGATCCAGGCGGACAGGAGTACTCCCTTGTGTAACTTTGATGTCAGCCAGTGGCAGCTCATGCGTGACACCTGCCGTTTGCTGGGGCCATTTGAGGAGGCCACATTATTTGTCAGTTGCCATGACTACGGGATGAATAACGTCATTCCACTGCTTCATGTCCTGGAACAGATGCTGAAAAATCTGTCTGGGCAGGGGACTGGAGACGTGGCGACTACATCTCGCGGCCACATGAGTCCCAGGGGGACTGAAATGGAGGAGGAGGACATTGGAGTAGAAGCATTGTCTGGTGAAATGAGTGGTTTTTCTACCCAGGAGACAGGAGGGGAGGAGCAGGAGCAGCTGGAGGAGGTAGATGGGGATGAGGAAGATGAGGCAGATAACCCGCAAGTATCGTGGCAGTATACAGTGGAGATGGAGGCAGGGAGTCCCTCGGAGTCACTTGTGCAGATGGCCCGCAGCATGCTGATTTGCCTGGCTAGCGACAGCCGAATAGTCACCATCCGGCAGAGGGATGACTTCTGGCTCTCCACCCAATTGGACCCTCGCTACCGGTCCAAAATGGGAGCCTTTTTCCCAGCTATTGAGAGGGAGGACAAACTCAAATACTATAGAGAAATCCTCCGTAGTCAGTTGGCCGCTGCCTATGTGCGGCATCGTCCCTCCTCTGACAGGTCTTCCTCAGCACTCGCGTACCACTTCCGTGGCTGCTGTGGGAAGGTGGGGGGAGGATAGGAGCAGTACCAGCTCCATCAGCAGCAACCTAAGTCTGGAGTCGCTGATGAGCAGCTTCCTTTACCCGCCTAGTGAGGAGGACACTCGCCAGCAGCAGCAGGACCTGGAGCAGACCCTAAACCATCAGGTGGTGGCCTACATGGACAGCACTCTGCCAACCCAGTTAGAAGATCCGCTGGACTACTGGGCAGCCAAACTGGATGTGTGGCCGCAACTTGCCGAGTTTGCAGGGGAGAAGCTGTCCTGCCCGGCCAGTAGTGTGGCATCAGAGCAGGTGTTCAGTGCGGCGAGGGCCGTCGTTACCACACGGAGAACCCGCTTGTCCACAGGAAATGTGGAAAGACTGACCTTTGTCAAGATGAATCAGGCGTGGATTTCCACACACCAATGCCTTAGACGTCAGATTACATCAGACATGACGCCTCACCCAAACTTTGAGAAATGAGTCTGGGTTCAAACTACCTGCCTCAGCCACTATTCTGCTGTCGCCACCCGCCTGCTGCCACACATCTGCTGCCAGTTTCTCCATCTGCCTACCACCATCTTTAACAGGGACTGATATTGCCACCCACCTCCACACTCTGTCATTGTGCCACTCTATGACCTCATGCTGCTGCTGCTTGTGCCGTGGCCTCTACACTGTGTCATTGTGCCACTCTCTGACCTCATGCTGCTGCTGTTGTTGCTGCTGCGGTCACCTCCACACTGTGTTATTGTTTCACTCTCTGACTTCATGCTGCTGCTGCTGCTGCCGTGACCTCCACACTGTGTCATTGTGCCACTCTCTGACCTCATGCTGTTGCTCCTGCCATCACCTCCACTCTCTGTCATTATGCCACTCTGTGGCTTACTCCTGTTTTTGTCACCTCCAGAATTTGTCATTGTGCCACTGTCTGACCTTATGCTGCTGCTGTGGCTGCTGCCGTGACCTACACAATCTGTCATTGTGCCACTGTCTGACCTCATGCTGATGCTGTTGCTCCTGCCACAACCTCCACACTCTGTCATTGTGCCACTCTGTGGCCTACTACTGTTTTTGCCACCTCCAGAATGTCATTGTGCCACTGTCTGACCTCATGCTGCTGCTGCTGCTGTTGATGCCGTGACATCCACACTGTGTCATTGTGCCACTCTCTGACCTCATGCTGCTGCTGTGGCTGCTGCCGTGCTCTCCACACTCTGTCATTGTGCCACTTTGTGGCCTACTCCTGTTTTTGCCACCTCCATAATGTCATTGCACCACTGTCTGACCTCATGCTGCTGCTGTGGCTGCTGCCGTCACTTCCACACTCGGTCATTGTGCCACTCTGTGGCCTACTCCTGTTGGTGCCACCTCCACACTCTGTCATTGTGCCACTGTCTGACCTCATGCTGCTGCTGTTGATGATGTCATCTCCACACTGTGCCACCTCCAGAATTTGTCATTGTGCCACTCTGTGGTCTACTCATGCTGCTGCCAAGTGACCGCTGTCTCACTGGAACACCCTGTGGTTTCCTAATGCTGTTTCCACCCTCACCACTCTATGACATTGCCACTATGTTTAGTTTGCCCCTTCTTTTCACCTGTCAGAAGGAATGTTAAGTATCAGGATTGTCTAGCCAATAGCAGGAGTGGATACAGAACACAGAAGACATGCAAATATCCCATTTACTGGTCATCTCTGTTTTGGACCAACTCCTGTTTGTTTTTGGCCTTAGCAATACTGATGGATTATTGACTGATTGAAAGCGGACACTGACGGATGAAAAGAAGGGCAAAATGATCAGAGACGTCAACGCAAAATTACTGCCGACACCCTCTCCACTCAGGTTCTGTCATATTTTGTGACGGTTTAAAGCTCTGGCCTCATTTAATGACCCCTGCTGTGACGTCCCCTTACTGTGCTGTGATCTGTGGCGGCTCCAGTAACCTACTACTGTGTTCTTTGACGCTTTGGTAGGATCTTAGCCCTCAGCTTGTTTTTTTCCGGCTGGCGCTGTCATGACTTTATCAGGCTGCATTCCTGCTTCAGTTTTTTTGGTCAGTTTTGCCCCCGTAAGTGCCCAGGGAATTTTAGAGTGAAGCGATTCTAATAGCGGCGGCAGTCATGTGTGTGTCATACTAAAACACAGCATTGTATAAAGACCAAACCAAGCTCCCTCTGCATATTTAAGCATGGCACTACGTTCTGCAGCACCCTACAGGCTCTGTGCAGCCAGGAAATAGCTGTTTATTAACGTGATTTGTCCCAAAGTAATTCGGAAAGAAAGAGATTTTGTCGGAAAATTCGGCGAACTTGGCGAACCGAATTTTTGAGAAATTCGCCCATCTCTAACAGCAATAGTCAATGTCCTATTCATTAAAAAATGGGTTCAAATACTTATTTCTTCTTGCAAATTTTATTCTGAGGGTCTATAAGGGCATCTGTGCTGGTTTTGGGGTCATGCTGCGGTAAAACACAGTGATAGTCAATGTTTTATTCACTAAAATATTGGTTCAAATACTTTTTTCTTCTTGCAAATTTTATTCTGAGTGTCCATAAGGGCATCTGTGCTGGTTTTGGGGTCATGCTGCGGTAAAAGACAGCGATAGTCAATGTACTATTCACTAAAATATTGGTACAAATACTTATTCTGAGTGTCCATAAGGGCATCTGTGCTTTTTTTGTGGTCATGCCGCTGTAAAAGACAGCAATAGTCAATGTCCTATTCACTAAAATATTGATTCAATTACTTATTTCTTCTTGCAAAT
Organism: Phyllomedusa bahiana; assembly: GCA_025379985.1. NCBI lineage: Eukaryota > Metazoa > Chordata > Amphibia > Anura > Hylidae > Phyllomedusa > Phyllomedusa bahiana. Next base: position 24,975 of record JAODAL010036989.1, read on the forward strand.
TTTATTCTGAGGGTCCATAAGGGCATCTGTGCTGGTTTTGTGGTCATGCAGCAGTAAAGGACAGCGATAGTCAATGTCCTATTCACTAAAATATTGGTCCAAATACTTATTTTTTCTTGCTGATTTTATTCTGAGGGTCCATAAGGGCATCTCTGCTGGTTTTGTGGTCATGCTGCGATAAAGGACAGCGATAGACAATGTCTTATTCATGAAAATATTTGTTCAAATACTTATTTCTTCTTGCAAATTTTATTCTGACCCCACCCGGCACCCGAGTTTTTGGTTAACTTTGCCATGATTGTGATTTATGGTGCCTCCAAGCCGGGGGTGATGGCTGGGGGTAAAGTGTTCAGAGTTTATGGTGCCTCCGAGCCTGGGGTGATGGCTGGGGGTAAAGTGTTCAGAGTTTATGGTGCTTCCAAGCCGGGGGGTGATGGCTGGGGGTAAGGTGTTGAGAGTTTATGGTGCCTCCGAGCTGGGGTGATGGCTGGGGGTAAGGTGTTGAGAGTTTATGGTGCCTCCAAGCTGGGGTGATGGCTGGGGGTAAGGTGTTAAGAGTTTATAGTGCCTCCGAGCCAGGGATGACGGCTGGAGGTAAGGTGTTCAGAGTTTATGTGCCTCCGAGCCGGGTTGACTGCTAGGGGTAAGGTGTTCAGAGTTTATATTGCCTCTGAGCTGGGGCTGACAGCTGGGGGTAAGGTGTTTAGAGCTTTGATATTTGTAGCCAGATGTTTGTAGCTTCAAGGACCTCTTTTCCCTTCAGTTTGTTTTGGCTTTTATTTACAGCCATTGAATATAGAGTCAATGTGCTCAGCACATGGGCAGGTGTCTCCGGAGGATCCGGATGAGGTTGTAGACCTCCCGCAGGTCCAATTTAGAAAAAATCTTAGCTCCGCGGAGCCAGTCAAAGAGTTATGGAATTAATGGCAATGGATAACGTTTTTTACCCAAAATTTTGATGAGGCCACGATAGTCTATGCAAGGACGTAGGGACCTGTCCTTTTTTTCCACGAAGAAGAACCCAGCTCTGGCGGGCGTTGGACTTGCGGATGAATCCCTTCTGGAGGTTCTCCTGGAGAAAGGCCGAAATAGCCTGGGTTTCTAGCACCGTCAGTGGATAGACCCTGCCCGGGGAGGACTAGTGCCAGGCAACAGGTCAATCAGACAGACGTAGTGACAGTGAGGCGGAAGGGTCTCAACCTGCTTCTCTGAGAAGACGTCAGCAAAGTCCTGATATGCAACAGGCAAACCCTGAAGAAGCATCCATGGAGAAGTGGGGAGCACCGGGCGAGGTGCTGTAAGACAGCGAGACTGGTAGTCTTGACCCCAGCGAGACTTCATCCGTCTTCCAATTTAGCATTGGGGCATGACGCTGCAGCCACGGAAGTCCCAGAAGAACGGGGTAGCATGTAGAAAACAATTTCCTCCTTGTGGAGCGCCCCAACATGAAGGGATATGGGTTCCATATGAAAATGAATAGAGTCACTGACGGAGGAGATCACTAGAGGTTTATCCAGGCGGACCATTGGAAGACGATACTTAGACACCAGGGAGGCATTAATAAAGTTCCCGGCTGATCCAGAGGCCAGGAATGCAGGAGCCTGAAACGAGAGTCCCGAACTGGCGTGCTGGCCTTTTCAGTTTCAGAGAGCCGGCACACGCGTTCCCTAGAGAATGGGAGTGCGCACCGGCAGAGGAGTGCGGAAGAGCAGGGGTGCGACTAGGCAAGTCCCTGTCTGTGATACAAGCGTGCCCGCAGCACGGCAAGTGGACTGCAGCACCACTCGTCCCCAGCAGCGAGCCGGGAGAGGGGACCGGAGTGTGCCCTGCGGCCCGACATGCAGGTTGTGGGGCGCCATGTAACATAACCAATGGTTTTCTTGGTGACTGTGATTTTGCATGGTGCCCAGATCGATGTCGATTGACAGTCATTTTGTATTTCTTAAATTTTCTTGCTATTGCAACAACAGTTGTCTCCTTGTCACCCAGCGTATTACTTATGGTTTTGTAGCCCAATCCAGCTTTGTGCAGATCTATGATCTTGTCCCAGACATCCTTAGAAAGCTCTTTGGTCTTGCCCATGTTGTAGAGGTTAGAGTCTCTGATTAGCTGTCTGTGGACAGGAGACTTTTCAAAAGATGACTATTTAAGACAGTTGTCTTTACTGCAGGTAACGTGTTGATTAGGAGCATCTAACTGGTCTGTAGGAGCCAGAACTCTTAATGGTTGGTAGGGGATCAAACACTTATTTCTCTCAGCAAAATGCAAATAAATTTATATAATTTATATAATGTGATTTTCTGGATTTTATTTTTGATATTCTATCTCTCTATGTTAAAATCAACCTACCCTTAAAAGTATAGACTGTTCATGTCTTTGTCAGTGTGCAAACTAACAAAATCAGCAAGGGATCAAATAATTATTTCCTTCACTGTATATACACTACTCACAGACAATAAGGGATATTTGGCTTTTGGTTTAAATTTCAGGTCGAACATACAATTTCTTTAAAAAAAAATTGAACGAACTAAATGAGACCATCTCTTAACTTTATGAAATGCCACTTCCACACTTTCAGTGTTTCAGCTCGTTTGCACAAACGTTGCAGATCTCTAACAAGAGCTAGTTGGCGAAATTCACATCACAACAGGAGTTTGATCCCTGAATCTCCCAATAAATTTAGGACATCAATTTGAATTGGGATTTAAACAGTCCTCCTCATCATGTGGTTCAAATTTTGACATCATGAGTAGTGTTGAGCGATTACGTTGGCTATCGACATCGGGCGATAGTCGATAGTCGGCCACCCATCGATAAGGTTTTTCGATAGTGATCATTCGATTTATGAGCGATGACCATTAAAGTCTATGGGAGAAGCAACAACTACCTTCATTCTTACACCCAAACAGGGCTGGAGATCCTAGGAAATTAACATCCACAACAGTCAATGGATATCTGCTACATCTTAGGCACAACACTAGGCTATAAAAGCCACAGAAAAAAGGTCACACACCACCATCACTATCCTGTCTGTACCACAGCCTGACCCTTAAACCTGCATCACCCACAAATTAAAAAGTGCCAAAGGCAGTATTATTAAACATCATTATACTTGAACGGACATTGAATATCCTTCCTAGAAACGCAGCATGACCCTAAAAACCTGCAATGAACCCACAGATTAAAAAGTGCCGGAAAAATGTATTCTTTGAACCACACCATTTATTTGGAACTGGAACATTGACTAGAACTCATCCTGTAACCGCAGTATACCATTAAACCTGTCCTGACCCCCCAGATTAAAAAGTGACGGAAAAAGAGTCTTTCAACCACCATGGTTGTTGAACTGGACATTGACTAGAACTCTCCTGTAACGCATTATGGACCATTAAACCAGACTGACCCACAGAAAAAAAGTGACGGAAAAAGGAGTCTATACAACCAACCATTTTAGTTGAACTGGACATTACAAACCCTGTTCCTGGACTGCAGCATGAACCCTTAAACCTGTCTGACCCACAGATTAAAAGTGCCGGAAAAAGGAGTCTTTTCATCCACCCTTTTTAGTTTCACTGACATTGACTAGTCACCTGTCCTGGACCGCAGTAGTGACATTAAACCTGTCTGATCCCCCAGATAAAAAGTGCCGGAAAAAGGAATCTTTCAACTCACTATTTTAGTTACATGACATTGACAAACCCTGTCTGGACCAGCAGCATGACCCTAAACCTGTCTAACCCACAGATGTAAAAAGTGCCGGAAAAAGGATTCATTCAAACCACCATTTTTAAGAGTTGAACTGACCCAAGACTATACCTGTTCCTGGACCGCAGTATGACCATGTAAACCTGCCAGACCCCCAGATTAAAAAGTGCGGAAAAAGAGTCTTTCAACCACCATTTAAGTTTGAACTGGACATTGACTATAACCTGTCCTTTGGCCACAGCATACCCAGGGCCGTAGTTACAGTGGTGCGGTGAGAGCCCAGGCTGGCGTCCGTCATCCCTTTAATTTTAAAACACGCAGGTTAGAAAAATGCCCCCCTGATGAAGCAGCAACGAAAAAGGAGGTGTGGTGTGCTGAGCAGAAGTGCGTGGAAAGCGGAAGTGTGATGAACTCCAGCTTCCTCAGTACACAGACAAGACTTGTGTCGCTGCTTGCCCCTCCGTAGAGTGCGGACCCATTGAGCTTCACTTGGAAATACTGGTGGTTAACTCTCTCGTTCACCCAGGTACCCTTTTTTTTTGGGCATTCTTTTTCTCATTTTACTCAACATGCTGGAGTAAATTGACTCTGTACTTTGTTCTCTGTCCCGTGCTCCCTACACATCCTCTGAAATAACCTACATCTGTCAAGTTTTTTCCTGTACCTCCCTTTACAATTCAGAGAAATTTTTAACAGCTATTTTGTACATGCAAGTTTTTTAGTTAGTTTTAAATCTAGAAAAACGACAATTTAAAATAGGATTGAATCCCACCATGTCTTTGTTTCTCTTTTTTTTAATTGTATTAAAATGGGTTGTCTCAATACAGGATTGATAGCTATGTTAAAGATCTTGCAAAAACAAGTGCATTTTGGCAATATGTTGTCGTCATTAACAGTGTCCTACCTATTCCTGCTTCTGACAGCACCATCACACCTTGATCCACTATTAACAATTGTGAATAACAAATGTCTGTTAGAACCAACAAATTTTTTATAAATAGGACCTGTAGAAATAGCTGCAAATCAAAGCAAAATGCCCCACGCCAAAAAATTTAAGCATGAACCTGAGCCACTTGGACAATTTTGAAGAACAAATGTCTGTTAGAAACAAAAAATTTTTATAATAGGACCTGTAGTATTGTTGCTGCATTTCAATAGACAGCATGACCCAAAAAATTATAAAAAATGACTTCTCAGCATCATCCATTGTTAAAAATTGTGAGGGAGAAATGCCACTTAGAAGTGCCACAATTCTGTCCAAAGGACCATGATTAATTGCTGTTCTCAACAGCTACAAGACTCCAAAAATTATAAAATATGACATCTCCAGCAACTATTAAAAATTGTGAGGGAGAAAATGCCACTTAAAAAGCCACATTCTGTTCAAGGATCATGATTAATGCAGAAGCTCTCACAGCTACATTACCCCAAAAAATTAATAATATGACTATCTCATCCACTATTAACAATTAGTGAGAGAGAAATGGCCACTTAAAAGCCACATTTATGTTCCAAAGGACCATAATTATAGCTGTATCTCACATGATGTCACATGACCCTCAAAACCTTGACAATGCGAAAACTTCTAAGCATAAAGTGGAGGTAAATGGAATACGGTGTTGTCATGAAACCTTGCTGTCTTTACAGGTCCTCCTCACAGCAAAACCATCAAAAAGAACTTTGGGAATTGAGAATAAAAATTGAGCAGAAGAAATGATCATTTTAAAAAATAAGTTTTTTCAAGAGGAACCATTTCTGTTTTGGAGAGGAATTGAAGTTAGAACCCAGCAACTAATCGGTGACCTCAGCAATAGGGTTGTCCTACAGACAACATCATCAGAGATCCATAGCCTGATTCAATCTTGATGAAAGTCAAATCGATCCACATTAACTGTGGAAAGCCGATCGTTGTCTTGTAATGACTCCTCCAGCTGTGCTGAAAGGTCTGCTCAGATAAGACGCTGGCTGCTGGGCAGGACAACAAACCTCTAATGACGACAAGCTCGGGCCATTCGTCCATTTTTGATACCAGAAGCCTATTGTGGATCCGGAAACATACAAAAACATCGGTGTTGAGACCAGATAGGTCGTGCACCATGGACACTTATAGCGATCTCTGTGTGTTTGGATTGGTGCCCGGGGGGGGGGGGGGGGGGGGGGGGGGGGGGGGGGGGGGCTGGTGAGCATTGTCTTTTGGTGAGTGGTAAACAAAGATTGCCCAGAGTCAACCCCATTAGGCTTCAGCCACCTTGCCTGCTGCTGCCTGCTACCCCTCCTGAACTCTACTACTCTAACTGCAAATAGCTACTGCTGTCACGTCGCTGAGATTGTGTCCACCGTGACATTTGGGGAACGTGAAGCAGACGCAACAGATGTCTCCAGTTTGACAATCACAAGATCTCCTTTCCTGCATTTTACTCCTCTATTTGGGTGGGTGGAAGAAAGTGCTGAGTTTGTTTTGTACCGGGGATCAGAGGGTGGCCACCCGCTAACTGTTTGTTCATTTTGATGGCCATAATGCGAGGATCATGTTTGAGTAAATGGAGCATCCAAGCACTTCATGTGAGAGATAGGAGCCTTGATTTCCCCAAGCCTCTGGGTCAGGGGCACTAGCAACTGAATCTTCCTCATCTTCCACCTCCCGCCATCAAATTCGCGCCAACCTCTTTCCAAGGCAGGGACGTCTGTAACAACGGTGTCTAGAATACCTCCTCCTCCTCCTACCGCTGCCTCCGGCACAGCTTCAACACAGCCCTGACTTCCTGAGAGATGCACCCTTAGAGCTGATGCGCCACACCTTGGCACTAGCTCAGGACCCCGAACCACTGCCTAAAGAAGACCGATGAAATTGTGAAACTGTCGGACCTTGTGGATTTGACGGAGATGATGGCAACCGTGTCCACATCAGGTGTCCGTCTCCACCTAACCTCCTCCGTACGCTGGCGGGACCTTGTTTCATGAGTGTCCAACATCGTTCCAGAACTAAGATCACCACAATGCTCAGCTGACAGAGGTCACTTGTACCACACTTGACCCATTGTTGGTGGCTTTCTTCAAAACTGCAAGGATGGTCAGAGCTCTTTCACTGCCTCCACTCTCGGTTGCTCACAACTCCCCGAGGTCCGCACCGCTGCTTGTCAGCCATTTGTCACTTCGTACTGCGTAAATGTGCATTGCGCTGCTTGCACAATCGTGGAGCAGTGGAGGGTGGAATTCCAGCTTGTTGCCACATCAACAATGAGACGTTGCGGAGAGGCCGAGCTGATGCTGCAACGCAGCCGAGGCGGAACTAAGCAGGGGCGCACGGCGGAATGTGCGAACTTAAGAACTTCGAGCCTTCCTCAGCATGGAGTCCAGACCCGGGTAGCCCTCTTTAGAAATTTCTGGACGACAAGGTTTCGATGACATTCCAGGCAAGGGATGTGCTCCACCTACCGATCTAATGGCTTCCACAGATTTCACCCGGTATTCGCACACTCACCTTGCCATGGCACAAGGTTTCTTGGCACCCAGCAGCGCTCGTCCTCGTTTGCTGAAGCCGTCCACAGCTCCTGACCTTGTGTGTGTACGTCTCCAAGTCAGATTAAATTTCAACACGGCCAGGTTTCTCTAGGGCACGTTATGCCACCCAGAGGACCTTTGTGGAAAGGAACCCTGTCACCATCCCTTCGGTTTTTGAGAGCGTGCGCCGAGCCTAGAGCCACCGACACCCCCAGGGACATCCACCCAGCTCACCAGTGAGCTGTCCAGAGATATATCCGGCCTTGGCTCCGCTTAACTAATTCCCTGTGTCTGTTGGTCAGATTGACATTTCCGGACCCAGAATGCAGACAAACCTCGCTTGAAATTTTAGAATGACCCTTGGCTGGCAGGCAGGAACGGCTTTATCTCTGGCAAAAAAATGGCCTGCACAGCATCTGATAATATGGGGGCAGCAAGGCAAAGAACATGGCGGAACCCATCTGTTACCACCAGACAAAAGGCAACATTTCCAAAGTCTAAAAGCCTTGCAATTCGCCGCATTCAGCGAGCTTTTGGCTTTGGGATGGTTGGGGTTAAAGTGTATCTTCTGTCTCCCAAACCTGATATACAGAAGACTGGCTGCTAGACTGGCCGCTGTACCGGCGTGCAGGTCGTAAAAACAGGTGAAGGAGAAGGGTAGAATGGGTTCTTCAGGGGTTGTGCTGTGGTGTACTCTGGGCGACGGTGGACTGAAGCGGAGCGAACCCTGATCATGTCTTCTGAGAGGACCTGGCAGCTTGAGGAACTCTTGGTTGGTGGCGGAGGAGGCCTTTTTTGGCCAAGTGTTGCCTCCAATTTCAACCTCAGAGCATTCGCTGCATGTGACTAGACCATGTTGGTGCTGTGTTAAACACACCTAAGGTTCTATGCTCTACTTATGCGTTTAACGGCAAAGCGGCATAGGAACAATCGCTGGGTGAATCAGAGGCTTGGGTCAAAGAATGCCCCGGCTTGAGAGGTCCTGGACCTTTTTGACGGCGATAAGCGAGATCAGGGTTTGCTCTGACCGTTGGCTAGGCGGAATACATATCAGCGGACTTCTGTGACCGCCCTCTCCCTTTTTGAGGCGGAACCTTACTGACACTACCCATTGTCTTCTCTCCTCGTCCATGATTAGCGCTCGCAAGCAAATTCTGCTGAAAAGACCACGTTGGAATCGCAATGCCCGGTTATCATCATCATCATCAACACAGGTGGATTCGTCGTCCTGACATTCTGCATCACAGGAGCTGCGGGCTACAACCAAGAGGGACTGCAAGGCGTTGCCGACCGCCCGGAATTTTTGCCGATTGACCGGCTTCCTTCTCCTCCTCTGATGGCATCAGTAACTGGGCGTCAGAGCAGAGAAAATCATCCTCTTTGGCCTCTTGATCTTTTAACATGCCTTCTGACCCCAACTGCAATTTGTCATCAAAGAGGTCTTCAGAAAATGGATTATCCACAGTGGTGGGTACACAAGTTGACATTTGGGCTGCTTCATGTTGGACGGATGCTGGTGATGCTGATGACGACATTTGTGGCCGTGACTGGGAGGATGAGGAGGTAAGACTGCTGGATGCAGGTTGCATTAACCACTGAAGAACAGATTGGCGACGCTGTTTGTTACTGAGATTCACAGGGCCCTGACCCAGCGATGACAGGCCTGACGGTCCTGCAACTGACGATCCGCTGGCATGCGTGTTGTCGCCAGCACTGGAAGGAGCACCGTCTATTGTACCTCGACCTCCATGTCCTACCCCCCTCATTGCTCGCTTACCACCTGAATTTCGCTCCATGTTCAGAAATATAAAAATTTGAGAAGGTATGGAAGAGTTTTGGAAAGTCTCTTATTAAAAGATGGCAAATCACAGCTATTCTCAAATCCCTCAAATCAAAACAAAATTGCTGGATTCAAATTTAACTGCAAAGTAGCTCTATGAACAAAGCTTGACTGACCAAAAGTGAAAAAAACACCTGTCTGAAATGTATACGGGATAATAAAAGGTATTTTTTGGCACCTATCAATTCACCTGTGGTGACTACTAAATTGCTGTATTCAAATTTAACTACAAAGTAGCTCTATGAACAAAGCTTGACTGACCAAAAGTGAAAAAACACGTATCTGTAATGTATTCGGATAATAAAAGGTATTTTTTGGCACCTATCAATTCACCTGTGGTGACTACAAAATAGCTGTATTCACATTTAAGTGCAAGGTGCCTCAATGAACAAAGCTGTAGTGCGCCAAAGTGAAAAAACACGTATCTGTAATGTATTCGGATAATAAAAGGTATTTTTTGGCACCTATCAATTCACCTGTGGTGACTACAAAATTGCTGTATTCACATTTAAGTGCAAGGTGCCTCAATGAACAAAGCTGTAGAGCGCCAAAGTGAAAAAACACGTATCTGTAATGTATTCGGATAATAAAAGGTATTTTTTGGCACCTATCAATTCACCTGTGGTAACTACACAATTGCTGGATTCAAATTTAACTGCAAGGTGGCTCTATCAACAAATCTGGACTGGGCAAAAGTGCAAAAAACACGTATCTGTAATGTATTTGGATAATAAAAGGTATTTTTGGCACCTTTCAATTCACCTGTGGTGACTACTAAATTGCTGTATTCATATTTAAGTGCAAGGTGCCTCAATGAACAAAGCTGTAGTGCGCAAAAGTGAAAAAACACGTATCTGTAATGTATTCGGATAATAAAAGGTATTTTTGGCACCTATCAACCTGTGCTGACTACAAAATTGCTGGATTCTAATTTAACTGCAAGGTGGCTATATCAACAAAGCTGGAATGGGCAAAATTGAAAAAGAACACCTATCTGAAATGTATACTGAGAATAAAAGTGGAGTTTTGCACCTAACAAAGAGACCTGCATTTACTAGAAAAGATGTGTATCCTATAAGTTCAGGCTGCCCAATTTCCAGGAAATATTTCAATAGAAAACTGTTAATAATAACGCTATTGCAGTGCAATGTCTACACTAAGTCTTGGTGAACTTTATCCAGTATTCTTTATAGAGCTTGTCTGTGTTCGCCCGCAGGCCCCCCCCTCCCCCGCTCCCCTCCCTGACCTTACGGCGGTAGATGCTCCTTTAAAATTCTCTACCTAACTATATAAAATCTTCCAATCTCTGATCTAACTAAGTTGTAAAGATCACAGCTAACAGTAGAGCTTTCTCTGTGAAGAAATAGAATAATTTCGCTGAGCTGTTTGGACACAGGCAGAGCGCACGTCCTCCTGCTTTGAGACGCTGAGAGACACTGATCATGAACAGGAAGGGCTGTTCTATGTAAAGCGAGGTCATGTGATTTTTCCAGCCAATCGCAACCATACACATCCCAGTCATGACGTCGCACACACATCTCACCCTGCTCTATTCTGTAAGCTGATTTGCTGGCCGCCAAAGTGACAGGAAGCGCCGAAAATGGCGCGATCTTAATAGATAATGCACAGATTTTAACCTAAATTATCGCATGATCTAAAAATTTCGATCAACATAAAAACTGTGCCGATTTCAACTTTGTCGATAATAATCGCTCAACACTAGTCACAATCTATCACGATCGCCACAGCTAAGACACAGAAAGAAGGAGTTCCCTTCTTCTACCTGCTATTGGTGCAGCAGCTGTGCCAGTTCTGCTCTGTACTGTTCTCTATTGTATCAGTGATCTTTTATTTTTCCATACATGGAATTATGTAAGGGCTTTTTTTTGTGGGATGAGCTGACGTTTCCATTGGTACCACTTTGATGTTTATATAACTTTTTCATTGCTTTTATCCAGTGGAATGAACAGAAATCACAATTCTGCCATTTTTTTATTTTTATTTTTACTGTGCTTATTGTAAATAAATAATATGACAGATTTGACAGATAGGCTATGTCATCAAGTAAGTGGCAATTGTATAGTGAATCCATGACACACCTTAGGATAGTGTTGCAAAAGGGTATTTTTTCAGATTATTTAAACATGATACAGGTGGATTTCAGCTCTATATATACAAAGTATGCATTTAGAAAGAGAAGAGTATGCCCATGGTCCAATGTAGGGATGAGTGAATCGTTTCTAACAAAGTGGAATTCATTTAGAATTTCAGGAAAAATTAAATTCTGAATGAAGCCAAAGTTCATGGGGAAAAGTGGTACCAAATCTAAAATGGCCCCTCTTGTGGCCAAGAGTTAATTTATCCACTTTTTGCGGGGAACCTGTGTCAAATCCAGTGTGTGTGTATTTTTTCCCTACACACGTCTGAAATCCAAGTTCAAAAAGAGTCACATTCATCTCTGTGGTGTTTTGGACATAGAAATGTTTTGGATTTTTTTTTACATGAAATAAGGCAGAAGATTGATCTTGTTCTAAGTTTTTTTTACTCTTAAAAACTGACCTCAGAAAATACGCATTCTAAGAACTACAACCTATAATTTCTATTGAGATCAATGAGGATGATTTTACATTCAGTTTTTAGACAAGTATTTCAAGTTGGAATCTGCCTGAATTCCGACTTGAATTGCATGTCATGTGGATGAACCCTAAGGTACCGGACGAATAAAAGAATCTGGCCGATATTTTGACATTGTGTACATGGTTTTGTGGGACGGTTCTGTCCACGGTTTGTGGATTCGTCTGTCCCCCTCAACCACTGACATGTTCATGTTCTGCTTGAAAACCACGCGGAAGAATTAACATGTTCTAAGTTTTTAGGAACGTTGGTGGTGTGCAAAACCATCCGTCAAAAAAAACGTGCAGTGTGGACTGCTGCATGAATTTTCTTTTTAAATCAATGTTAAAGGTTGACAGTCATTTTACAAGCAGTTTTTAAATACGAAAACCGTCTGTAATACCCTCTGAAAAACTTGCCTTGCAGACAAGCCCTATGAGTGAATGCACATGGTGGATTTTAATTTGCAATGTATCCTCTGAACCAATGGTTTTCACTGCTTATGATGTTGCAGATTAGCCACATTCAATGGGCAAAATAATGAAACCATGCAAATTAAGTCACCTGTTGCTTATTTCACGTGGAATCTATGCTGAATTTTCTATACATAGATTGCAAAATCTGCATCGGAAAAGTCTGTGGTGCACAAGCTACAGTGCAGACTCTCATTAGGCTATGTCTACACAGCATATGTTAAAATGCCATCCAAAATCCAATGGCATTTTAACATCGCTGTACCATGTTTTTTGCCATGGGCTTACACTAAAAAACGTTTTTGGAATTCCCACTGTACATTAACTGCACGGGAATCTGACGGAAATCCAGAAAATCTAAGGGCGCCTCCCCACGGCAGTGGACAAATAAGCCGGTAATTGTCCGCTTTTGCGGCCGTCCCCACGGCCGCGGGGGGGGGGGGGGGGAGGGTGGGGGCAGCTTTTCTGCCGGTTTTCGGACGGAAGATTGTGGGTCTACAATGTTTTGCCGCCGGACCGCCGGCGGCAAAACCGTCCGATGGCAAAACCCGTGCAGTGAGGACTGCTGCACGGGTTTTCCATAGAGCACAATTGTGCTTATTTTCGGCCGGTTTCTCAGGCGGTCTGAAAAACCGCAAACCGGCTGAAAAACCGGCCGAAAACCCTTGCCGTGGGGACATGCCCTAATAGGTTTTAAAATCAATCTGAATCCAGCAGATTTCAAAATCGTCCAGAAAAAATCTGGAGCACTGGCTACAGTCTAATTTTCTGCAGATTCTAAATTCTGAATCCGTGCTGTGTAGACGTAGCCTTATATATAACAGGAGGCTTTCTGTGTGGATTCCTTGAGGATTTTCTTAAAGAAAGCATACATATTTAGATGCAGATTATTTGTGCTTTCTGTCCAAAAATCTGCTGTGTACAAATACCCTAAGACTCCCCATTAGCAGTATAATAATTAAGTGATTCTGGTGAAATAACTATATTATATACATGGGTTCTGTTGACATCTGCATTGGGGGATCTGTTAGACACCTCTGTCACCAATTCCATTAAAAATGCTAAAATGAAATATATAAGAGACATCACGGTGAAAACCAAACAGACCCTATTCTAGTCAGATGACATCAGTGTCCATAAGTGAGGGACTGACTTTGGTGTAGAGTATCTATTAGATATTCATATTGTGCCAGTGTGTCTAATCCTGCAATTGAGGCTGTACTATATATTTAAGTCTATCATAATGCTATAGTACAAGACCAAGGTATCCATCAGAATACAATGAAAAATATATACCTATGGATGGGGGCATAGCAGAGTTCATAGGACCCCATAGCAAAATGAGATGGGCCCCACCACCTAACAACAATAAACTAAAACAGCTGCAATAATTAACCACTTCCTGACATTGGATGTACCTTTGCATCCTAAAGAGAAGTGACTTCCCGAAAATGGATGTACAGGTACATTCTGGACATTGTGCAGGGCCTGAAGGATCGCTGCATGGAATCAGCTGTATATTAACCTCTCAACTGCCATGATCAATTGCCAAGGGAAAGACGGAGGAATTGCGGCTGTCTATGACTTCGCTAGCAACCCAAAACCCTGACAAAGGCTTCCGGGCTGCTTGTGACGTCATTATGCACTATCACTGGTACAAGTTAATAAAATGTGAAAAATTTAAAAAAAGTTAAAAAAATAAAATAAAAAAACATACAGCACCCTTTTTCCCTTTACAAACGGCAATTGCCCCCCAAAAGATAAATAAATAAAGTACCATTTTGGGTATTGTACTACCCTTAATTTTCAAAATGAGCGAGAAAAAAAAAAATAAAAAATAAAACAGTGCCAGAATTTTTGTTCATCCCACTGCACATAAAATAGTGTAGAAAACAATTAAAAAGTCATATAAATGCAAGTTGTACCAATGAAAACATCAGTTAATCCTGCAAAAAATGATCTTACACAGCTCATTATACCGAAAAATAAAAAAGTTGTGCTATCAGAAGATAGCAATGCATACATATTGTATTGTTTTACAGAATAAAAAAAACCTTTTTTTATACTTAAAGCGCTTCATCATAAAAAAAGACTATATAAATTGGATATCACGTAATTAATTGCCCACCCCGTAAAATAAAATGTCAGTTTTCGAAAGTGGTCTTTTTTAAAAAAAAAAATAAGAACATAGGGGGTTTTGCAGTTTTTTTTTCACCCGCCTTTCAAAAACGATTTAAAAGTGTAAAAAAGCTTTATGCCCCAAAAAATTTATCCCAAATAAAAATGTCGATCAGCAAGCAAAAAAAACAGCTACTTCCGGCTTAAAAACCGAAAAAAAAAAAGTTATGGTTCTCAGACTATGGTGATGCAAAAACGTGTTTTCCTTTTTGAATAAAACTGTTTTATGTGTAAAAGCAGTAAAAAAAAATAAAAAATTACAAATTAGATATTGCAGTAAATGGCTGAGTAAAGCTAACATGACATTTATACTGCAAGGTGACCCTTGTAAAAATTAAAGCACACTACCGGGATTGCATATTTGTTCAAACCCCCTCGATAAATTTTTAAAAAAAACTATAAAATAAACCCTCATAATTTTTTTAAAAAAACCTCTATCACCCCAAACCAGCATTTTTGAATAAATTTTTGAATATGTTTTTGATCCGAAAAACGTATTCTAAAGAGCTGCATAAAACGTATCCAACACGTACCCAAAGTGGGCTTTGTGTTTGTATGCGTTTTCTGTGCAGCAGAAAAAACCCTATATTTTTTAAAAGGGTGTCTGGCGTCAAATATAAAGAAATGACATGTCAAAACTTTGAACGAATCCAAAGATGCATCACAAAAATATAGAACACATGTTTAGCGATTTTTTTGACAAAAATTGAAATCGGCAAAGGTTTTTTTTGGTGACGAAATTTTCCCAAACTCTAATTAAGGTTAAAATCTGAGCATCATCTATTAAGATCCGCCTTTTTTGGCGCTTCTTAATTTTTGGGGGCCCCCAAATCAGATTACAGAAAAAAGAGCAGGGTGAGATGTGTGTGCGAGTCATGCTGGGGTGTGTTGGTTGCGTTGGCTGGAAAAATCACTGGACCTGTTTTACATAACAGCTTTTTCCCGTTTCAGCCCTCTGTCTTTTCGAAACTCATAGGGATAGGACCTGCGTCTGCCCGTGGCCAGACAGCTAGCGAAATTAGTCTATTCTGCACAGAGAAAACCCCTCTATTAGCTGTGATCCTTTCCCAATTTTTTTAATTAGAGATTTGAAAATTTTTGAGACTAGGAATTTTTAAACCAAAACTACCGCTGTAAATTCCGGGGGGGGGAGCGGGGGGGGCCCCCGGGGGGAACACGACAAACTCTATCTATAAAGAAACTGGATAAAGTTCACAAGACTTTGTAAAATTGTAGTGGAATATCTTTATTATTAACAGTTTGTATTTGAAAATTTCCTGGATATTGGGCAGCCGAACTTTTAAATTTGGTAACACTTTCTAGTAACGCAGGTCTCTTTGTAGGTGCAAAAATCCACTTTTATTATCAGATAATTTCAGTATGTTTATTTTAATTTTACCCCTTACACCCGTGACTGGATATTTCCACCTTGCGTTAAATTACAATCCAGAATCTTGTAGTAGCACAGGTTTTTGTTGCCCAAAAAAAACGTGTTTCATGAAAAATAAAAGTTAGTGTTTTTGCTTTTTCACACCCCCATTGTTTATTGACGCAGCATCCCCGTAAAACTTAAAACAGCAATTCTATATACCCCAGGTGAATTGAAAGGTGCAAAAAATACCTTTTTTATACGAAAAATAACGATCGTGTTTTTTTTTCTTTTGCGCACCCCCTTTG
>JAODAL010036990.1:0-40961 GCA_025379985.1 Phyllomedusa bahiana
TTGTGGAAAAGTTTCAAGTTTTTTTTTTAAATTACATTTCAGTGCGCAGGGGCCCAAGGAGCCTGAAGACGGAGATGGGTGTTTACAAAGGTGCCAAGAGATGCCATGGACAACCCAAGCAAATGCATTGCTACCGCAAAGAGTCTCTGATGTCCGCACCAGACCGCCATGCCTGCACCAGCATTGTACCGCAAAGAGGCTGTAATATCTGCACTGACCGCCATGCCTGCACCAGCATTGTACCGCAAAGAGGCTGTGATGTCTGCACTGACCGCCATGCCTGCACCAGCATTGTACCGCAAAGAGGCTGTAATATCTGCACTGACCGCCATGCCTGCACCAGCATTGTACGTCAAAGAGGCTGTAAAGTCTGCACTGACCGCCATGCCTGCACCAGCATTATACTGCAAAGAGGCTGTTATCTCTGCACTGACCGCCATGTCTGCACCAGCATTGTACCACAGAGGCTGTGATGTCTGCACTGACCGCCATGCCTGCACCAGCATTGTACCGCAAACAGGCTCTGATGTCTGCACTGACTGCCATGTCTGCACCAGCATTGTACCACAGAGGCTGTGATGTCTGCACTGACCGCCATGTCTGCACCAGCATTGTACCGCAAAGAGGCTGTGATGTCTGCACTGATCGCCATGTCTGCACCAGCATTGTACCAGAAAGAGGCTGTGATGTCTGCACTGACCGCCATGTCTGCACCAGCATTATACTGCAAAGAGACTGTGATGTCTGCACTGACCGCCATGCCTGCACCAGCATTGTACTGCAAAGAGGCTGTGATGTCTGCACTGACCGCCATGTCTGCACCAGCATTATACAGCAAAGAGGCTGTGATGTCTGCACTGACCGCCATGCCTGCACCAGCATTGTACTGCAAAGAGGCTGTAATATCTGCACTGACCGCCATGTCTGCACCAGCATTGTACCATAAAGAGACTGTGTATCTGCACTGACCGCCATGTCTGCACCAGCATTGTACCATAAAGAGACTGTGATGTCTGCACTGACCGCCATGCCTGCACCAGCATTGTACTGCAAAGAGGCTGTGATGTCTGCACTGACCGCCTTGTCTGCACCGTCAGTCCTATCATCACAGGAAAAGATAGAGACAAGCTTGTTTGTTCTGTTGACCAACCTAAGGGCATAATAATCCCTGCATTATCCTTCATTATCCTCATGTTGTTTTATGGTCTCTGAAGATCTAGAAGAGGATAACGACTTCTACAAACTAAAGAACATCGCTTTGTCATTCCAACACACAAAACTATTTTTAACTTTTAAAATTTTTGTTTTTAGCTGACTTAATTTACAATTGTACACATGAATGTTTCTTTTCTTTGGTATATTAGGCTGTGATTACACAAGTTTGTCTTCATTCAATGTATGTTCTTTGGATCATCTCATTTTGTATGTTACGCTGTGATCATACAATCTATTCTGAGAGGTGTGTGTTACCTTGCTGGCCACATAAGTAAACAACACCTGTGTATTATAAGATGACACAGCATTGAGGGTATCCGACATTTTGTTTTAGTTAGATATAAAAAGTCTTGTAGCTAGTGGTAAAGACAGAAGCCCGGACCTGTGTTAGCGACGCCTACACGGTGTTGATTGTCCCTCGGGTTCTCTGTCCTCCCAGTGGTTGATGCATTATGGATAGATGAAGCAAAAAGCCCTTGGTGAAGCCATAAGATCTAACCTTTGTAAATAACCATTTTTCATAACATCTCACTATTTTCTGTAATCATTTTATGTTATTATCATTCTATTATACTTGATTTACTATTGGACTATTGTGAATAAAACTGTGTTCTATCCTTGTTGACTGGTCTTCTTTAAAGCCGTATTCCGAACCTATATTGATAAAAATTTGGCAAAACAGTTGCACACCTAAAGTACACTAACAAACTGGAAGTTGTGGAGTGGTGGAGGATCATTAAAATAGACAAGGGTCCCAGGGCATTAGTCTTAAAGGGGTTTTCTCTCTACAGATATTAGCTTTCAACATGAAGGGACAGTTAAATGAAGGCTTTTTGTAATCACATTGGTCAATAGATTTTACTTTAGTCATGAGATAAGATATATTGTATGTGCTCTATGGTTTCCTGGTTCCCTGACCATAACTCTGTTATTGGATTAGATGAAAGAGCAGAGAGCAGGGAGTAATGCCACCCCCATAGATGGACAGAGCTCTGGAGAAAAATTCATTATCTCTAACAAGATTACTGATAAAGCCAATGTTTTCAGTCCTCACAGCACATGTACCTTGTGTTTTTTGCAGAGATAACATTTCCAGTACTTGTTAGTATAACAGCTCAGCTAATTACAGAGACGCTATATATTCTAATTACTGCTATAAAACCACCCGCAGCCTGAGGAGACAGAGTGAGTGTAAAACTGCTTGTGACTCAGTGAATAAGTGTGGTGAGAAAACCCCTTTACTATCTCTGAAATAGCCGAATCATTGATGGTTCCTTTGAGCTTGGTCTACAAGACGTTAGCTACACACTATTTAGCGAAACTGTATCTAATTAGTAACGTATTGGTTGATGTCATCTGCATGATTCAGCCTTTAAGGAGTTTTACAGTTTAATGAAATTATAGTTCATTTGGCCAAGGTGCGGAGAATAGAATAAAAAGTCATACTTACCTTCTGGTCCCCACTGCTGCTGCTCCAGGGCTCCCCAGATCCTCTTTTTCACCTTCGTGCTCTCATCCCGGAACACAGTAGAGGCTCCTGCTTCATAGTTAGTGGACGGAGTGGGAACCTCTTCCTTGAGTCAGGACAAGGAGTGGATACAGAAAGAGAACTGGATCTGCAGCAGGGGGGTACCAGGAGGTAAGTATTTTTTTTTTTTTTATGTTTCCAATCTTGGCCCCATTTAACTATAAGTTTATGAAACTGGAAACTGTGAAGTTGGGGAGGAGCTCTAAAATGGAGAAGTGTCCCAGATCATTGACTCTAGGAAGGCTGGGTGGTGCTCACTGGTCCTCTGAATCAGGGCGGGTGTGGGCGCGCACTCCCTAAGAAGCACAGTGCCAGCAGATGGGGAGAACCGGACACCACACGGATCTGCAGCTGCAGGTATAGGCTGCAACGCGACCCCCAACATGGAACCCCCAAACAGAAGCAATGGAACGCCAGGAGCGGTAAGAGAAAACATGGGTGCAGGCATCAACCGTGCTGTAACCCATGACAGTAAAAGACGTAAGGGGTGTGCATAATAAGATTGTATTTATACATAAGCCTAACCTTAAGGGCATGTCCCCACTGTCGGTTTGTCAGCCGGTTTTCGGACGCAAAACAGGACAAATAATGGCTGACAAACCGACCGGTATTTGTCCTGTGCCGTGAGAACGCGCCCTAAAAGCGACATACCCTAAAGGTTGCCCACTTCGTAATATGTGTAAGTAAAGTTCTAGACTTATAACCCATGAAATGTTGGTTATATCTCCAGAATTATCATTAAGACATTTTCTTAGGTCCAGTTATTTCTTACAGAATTAAAGGCGTTGTCTCACTACAAGGATTTGCTTTCAACATGTAGGGAACAGCAAATGAAGACGTTTTCCAAATATATTGCTTTGTTCATTTTTTTTTTGTTGAGGAGCTACAAATGATTTTATCACCTTCTGTGGGCTCTCAGGTTTCTCTATTTACCGATCTGTTTGTTCTCCCCTGCTGTTTGTCTTGTCTGATATCAGGGAGTAAGGTCTTCACAAAGGTCTCAGCACAGAACTGCTAGCATCCTGAGAGCTTTTGTGTTATCTGATCTTTCAGACAAAAGACACTAATTGTCTTTTTATTTTAGCTCTAAACCCCTTCTGGACTCGAGCAGGAGATGTTTTCTATTGGGAAAGCTGAATAAGGAGCTCATATGTAATTACAGAAAGTTGCCCAGGAAGTGAAGGTGCATGAATGAAAGAATGCTGCTTTGCTTTGTGAAACTGTGAGATGAGACAACCCCTTTAAGGAAGTTTTCATAGCCCTTGCCCCACCTTATTTTAACATCTAAGAACATCTCCGCCATTGTAAAAGTTCCTAAAGACACAGTAACAACAAACAAAACAAGTTCATAAAGGTTTATTCCATCAATTAATTAAAATTTAATAAATAACAAGTAAGTTTTTTTCAATGGGGCTCTCTATATTCAAGAGTTTGGCAAATTTGGGGGACCCGACTCTTTGGCTCCTAAGTGATCTTAAGAGTCAGGGGTCCAGATTTCATGAGCAAGTGGGTCTCTGTCTTATTTCGAGTTGCTGGGTAAAGACAATCATTCTTGAAATGAAGGGGAATAATTTTAAGCCAAAAAGTTGACCCCCGGCCACTGGAGGCCCCCAAAGACCTCCTGACTGTTTTTAACCATTAACATTTTTTTTAGGAAAACCCCCTTTAAAAAATTTTTAAAACTGGTAGAAAAAAATTACCTTTGGCCCGATAAAAGAATAGTACAGAGGGAGCGTTAAATTCCTTTTGAGGTTTGGAAATGACAGAGTGTTCCTTTTTCTTTTTATAAACATCTTTTCAAAAAAGGGCCCCCTTTAGGTTGGGGGTCGGTGTTCGCTTAGGGTTCAAAGCTTGGTTTTTGGTAGTGTGGTTTGGGCCTGTTTGGGGAAAATGTTTACCCCAAAAAATTTGGTTAGGGTGTTCCTATTTTTTTTCTAAAACCTAAACCTTACGTGCTTCCCTTTCGGGGTTAATAGTTTTTTTTGCGGGGGAAAGAAAGGTTTAGGGGTTAATTTACCTCTCTGAGATGCCTCTGCTGAGATGTCACATCCAACATCTATTCTAGCTACCGTAGCATAGAGGATACCCTTAACTGGAAGTGATGTCAGAACGGAAGCACCAGGAGCATCGCCAGATGGCCGCAGAACAGTTGGAGAGCCCCTACAAATCATTAAAAACCATAACCCCAAATTAGGTTTTGGGTTAGGATCTATTTTTTTATTTTTTTAGCCAAATTTTGCCAAAATTTGCTTTGGGACAAATTGAATCGTGCAACACTACTAGGCACCAAAGCAAAAAAAATAAAATCTTAGTCCTACAGCTATGTAGGACTTACATTGGTGGATACAACCACCTTTCATGTGGATCTAGGACATCAGGTGGGACAGTATTTATAGAATGTAATACCTTGGCTATTGTTGTCCTCATGTTGACCCTTCTTGTGTACGACCTTCTCTGTTGTCCAATTACTAGATTTTTTAAAAAATATTCTGATTTTGAACATAGTGTAGAATTAATATTTCGAAAATGGTAAAATCATCGACGTCTGTCGAACATCACCCACTACTTAGCAAAACTGTATCTAATTGGTAGCTTATTGGTTGATGTCATCTGCACTATTCAGACTTAAAAGGGTTGACCAGAAATTGAAATGTATTGGGTTGGGGTGGGGAAAAAATAGAAAGAAAAGTGACACTTACCTTCTGGTCCCCCAATGCTGCCACTCTAGTGCAGTCTGGATCCTCTCCTCTCTACCTCCGGATTCTCATCCCGGAATCCAGAAGAGGCTCATGCTCCATAGTTAGTGACTGGAGTGGGAGCTTCTCCTGTGTGATGGGACAAGAACACAAAAGTGAAGAAGAGTGGATCCGGGGAGCACTGGGGCAGGGGGTTGCCGGAAAGTAAGTATCAATTTTTTTTTTATTTTTTTCCCCACTTTGGCCCAATGTAACTATAACTTTATTAAACTGGACAACAAACCCTTTAGGACTGAATCATGCAGATGATATTACCAATGCATTACCAGTTAGACAAAACTATGCTGAACAATTGGTGGCCATTTAGCTATTATTTTATTAAACTGGACAACCCATTTAGAGCTGCTATATCCAGAAATGGACTAACCAAACAGATCACATGATCCTAAGGCGGGCCCATGCTTGTTTAATAGGTCTTTACAATGCGGGACAATAATAGGGCACAATAATGGGTCCCAAAGGTCTAGCTGAAGACAACCCTATTTGGAGGTGATTTCAGAGCCATCATCTATCACAGGGTTCCACAGTATTTATTATGGGATTCATATATAACCTAAAAACTCTTTTTGATGACATGTCCTACATGTACAATTATACAAAAAAAAGTTTCGACTTTTAAGACTTTACGGTGCTCAAGTCCTGTGGCTTCAAAAAAAGCCCAAATCCACCCTCCTCCCCGCTAATGACAGTAGACATGATGGTTTCAGACAATGTGCTCTGTTTGTTTTTCGTTAAAAGTGGTCCTGTGCACTGCATACAAACATCTCCACTTTGGTCTTTCCTGTCCTAAGAAAATTGCTCTTATAATTATTTAGAAGCAACTTTGCAAAATTAAGCCATGCTGCCAAATTCTTTTCAGAAATTTTTTTTTTTTCTTATGGTCATCCTTCCATACTTGCTCAGTCTTTTTTCAGTTGTCATGAAATTGAACATTTGACATGCTAACTAAGGCTTGGAGAGTCTAAAATATAACTTCTGGGTTTATTTGCAGTATCTCTGAACTTAAAGGTGGATTTGCTGGGATGTCCACTCTGGGAGAGATTGTCCACTTTCCTCAAGTACTTACACTTGTGTATAATCTTTCTCACTGTAGAATGGTGGAATTCAAATTGTTTGGAAATATAATTATAGCCCTTCCCAGACTTGTGGAGAGAAATTGCTTCTCTAAGGTCATTGCTGATGTCTTCCCTCCTTAGTATTGTGGTGACACAATCCTGAATCTGCCAAAACGTTTGCTTTATTAGAGGTGTTCATACTTGCTGATGATATATTAACCAAGGATATTTGATTAGCAATGCATGGCTGCAATAAACCCTTTTAATTCCTATGGAAGCCATAAGGGTGTACTTTTTTTGTATTTATACACACTGCTTCGCATTGGCCTATTTTTTAAAAAAATTTAAATAATAAACAAAATTTTTTTGCCCTTTGTAAAAATTAATTGGGTTTTTTTTTTTACCAAATTTTTTAAATTTTCCTAAAGCAAGATTTTTTTTAAAAATTTCCCCTGTTTTACTTAAAAACTACAGATTTCAAAGAGGGTGTACTTACTTTTCATAACGTTTTAAAATTATTTTACAGTTTTTGCCTTTTGGGTTACAAAACAATGGGGAAGATATGGTTTTTTTCTTTAGATATATTAACACCAGAGGTGGAACTCCCATAGAACGGGAGGGAAATCGGTCGCGGCAGGTGCCAACCCCTAAATTTTTTTATAGGGGAAAATTCAAGAAAAAGCCAAACCCCCGACCACTCTCCCTGAACTCCGTAAACCCAAAAATGGAAGTTGTAAAAAAAGCTCGGCTGGATTTCCATTCTGAGCTGAGACGGGAACTGAATTTTGGGGCCTTTTTCCAAAAATAGGGGGGGCCCCAAGGGGGAGCCCTCACCTTTTACACTTTGTGGAAATATCCCTTTGATAGCCATAAAAATTGCATTTGGAATACCCCTTTAATAATTTTTTAAAACAGCTTTTAAAAGATCTGCCCCGGGGTTCAAATTTTCAAATGAATTTTATTAAATTTCGGACTTCATGGGCCTTTCTTACTGAGCCCCCCTATTGTGTTAGGTCCACCAGAGGATAAAAGTTCTCTAATTTTCAAAAAGTTAACCTTAACATTTTTAAAAACTGAGACCAGACCATTTTGGATGTAAAGAAAGGATACAATAGAAAATCCAAAAAACTGTATATAAAGTTGGAAAAAAAAGGGGAAAACCGGGTTTTAAAAAAGGCATTACATTTTCCCTTCTGCTTTTTTATCCCAGCAGAAGTCTATGTGCTATGGTTTTTTTTTGTTTGAGAGGTTGCAGGGCAACTGTCGGGAAATTCTTAAATGTCAGCTAAACCTGACTACCACCCCGACTCTTTAGGCCCTTTATAAAGCTCAGTTTGCAAATGGCAATCTTTGCGGAATACCCGAATGATCCTTCCCCCCTTACCCCCCGGACCCCATTTTGGGGGCCTTTTCCTGACAGACCCCTTTTTTTTTAAAAATCTGACATTTTGTCCTTTATGGGGAGAATAACTTTAAAATGACACTTTTTATCAACCAAGTGTTTCCCAGAGACTTTTTTCTCGTGACACATTTTGCTTTAATTTTAGCCCATAATTTTTTGGGGCCCAAAAAGGCCCCTTGTTTATTTGGAAAAATATCAAAATACCCAGGGAAAATTTTTGCAAAAATTTGCAATTTTAAAATTTAAAAAAATTCCTGCGTGAAAGACAGATAGTTATTCCACTAAAAATATTTTTATAACTACATCTCCAAAATTTCTACTGTGGGTTTGAAACCCTTTTTTTAAATGTTTTTTTTTTACCACTTTAAAGGGGGCTTAGAAAAAAAAATTAGAAATTTTTTAAACTTTTTCCCAAAAAAATTAGAAAAATTTTATTTTTTGGGGGACCATTTCGGGTTTCTAAAAGGGGCCTTGGGGAGCCCTGCATGTTAAAAAACCCCAATAACTGACCCCAAATCTAAGAAAACAACCCCTTAAAAAATTAAAAAAAAAGCTTTTAAAATTTTTTTTGACCCCTTTAAATTTTATTTCACAAAATTAAAGAAAAGTGGGGGAAAAATTTTAAAAATTTTCCCCCTTTTTTGCAGATTTTTTAATTTTATTCATTATTCCTAAAACACAGTGGGATGGGGACCAATGAAATGCAGTTTAAAAAAAGGATTCCTCAGATTCGACTTTTTCCCCAAAGAGATATCCCATATGGGTCCCTAATGCGCATTTTCTAAACCACAAGCCTCAGAAATAGGTGCACCTCCCGGGACTCGGGAGTCTAAATTTTCAAAAAAATTTTATTTGGGGGCCTTTTCCCCTTTTTTGCGGACGCCCTAAGGTGCAAAAAACCTAATAAACTCCCCCCAAAAAAAAACCCCAAATTTTGGGAAATAAACACTTTTTAAACGGAATATATCCAGGGGTTTCCAGTGAGTATTTTGGACCCCACAGGGTTTCAAAAAATTTTTTAGCTTGGGCCCTCTGAAAAAAAAAAAAATAAAATAATCGGGAAAATTTTGGGCGGGAAAATTTTTAATTTTTTACAAGGTTTCCAGGAAAAAAAGCACAAAAAATTTGGGTGTTCCCAAAATTTCCCTTCCAAGTTCGGCAATAGCTTACTGTGGGGTTTAAACTGCTTTTTTGGTTTCGCATTGCGGGGTTATAAAAGGGAAAGGGTTTTTTTGTTATTTGGTTTTTGGGAACGCAGATTTTTGGGGGTCCCAAATTCTCATTTTCAAACCCCCCAAAGTACTAAACATTTTGGAAACCCTTTCCCATTCCCCCATTTTGGTTTCCCAACCCACCCCTAAAGGATCTCATCAAGGGTTTATTGTGCATTTTGGGCGCACAATTTTCCTTATTTTTTTTTAACTTTGGGGCCTACAAAAAAAAAAAAAGGGGGGGGGGGGGAAACGCTTTTCCGCCATTTTTTTTGGGGTTTCCCTTTTTTACAGTATTCGCCAAAACGGATAAATGACAGAACTTTACTAGGGGGGGTCGGTACAATTACAATGAAATAAATTTTATTATTTTTTATTACTTTTACCCCAATAAAAAGTGAGTTTTATAAAAAGTTGCTTTTTTTAAGTTGTCCAAATTTCGACAGCCATAATTTTTTGGAGCTAAATTGGGGGGTTGTTTTTTGCGAGTTTTGAGTTTGATGTTTTTTTTTTGGTACCATTAGGGGGAGCATATGATGCTTGATCATTTTTTTATTAAGGTTTTTGTGAGGCATTTGAACAAAAATTTCAGCAAAGCTTTGGGAGTGTTTTTTTTTTTTTTTTTACAGCGGTCACTGTGCCGCAAAAAAGAAATGCTAGTTTTTTTCTCAGCATTGATAAAGATTTCAGCGATACTAAATTTGTTTTATTATTTTTTAATGTTTTACTGCTTTTAAAACAATAAAAACACTTTTTTTTGAAAAGGAAAAAAAAAATTTTTTGCCAAAAAGCCCTACCCGGGGAAACCATAACTTTTTATTTTTCTGTTTACGGAATTGGGATAGGGGCTTGTTTTTGCAGGATATTTTACATTTTTTTTGTGATAAAACCCTTTTTTGGGGGGCAAGACTTTAGGGCGCTTTTTTTTTGCTTTGAAAGGCAGGGGGAAAATACGCAATCCAGCATTTTTTTTTTATTTTTTAAATTTTTTAAAAGCGCTTTACCGTTTCAATACCGTTTACAAGTTTGTTTTTTCTCTGTGGGTTGAGACAATTACGGGGAAAACCCAAAAAATAATTTTTTTTTTTTGTGGCAGCACAATTTTTTTTTTTTTTAAAAAGTTTTTTAAATTTTGTAAAAAAATATTCATGGGATTTTCTTAATTTTTATAGCCCTAACTTTTTTAATTTTTTCCCTAAACAGACTGTGTAAGGACTTTTTTTTGCGGGGGAACCCGGGGCTTTTTAAATTGGGACCCCCCAATTTGATGTTGATATGAATTTTTTAAAGAATTTTTTCTCCCATTTTTAAAGTGCTGCGGATGAACAAAAAATCGCAATTCTGTGGGCTGTTTTTTTTTTGGGGGGGGTTTTTTAACGCGTTCCCCCCGGACGGGGTTTTTAACTTACAGATTTATAGGGGTGGGCCTACGCACGCGCAAGCAAATAAGGGAACTTTAAATTTTTTTTTTGATCTTTTTTTTTTGGGGGATTGGCGTTTGTAAAGGGGAAAAGGGGGGTGTAAAGGGTTTTTTTTAAATTTTTTTTTGTGTTTTGTGTTTTTTCTTTTACAAAAACTTATTTCACTTTTTCCCCCGGGGAAAAATTTTATAAAAAGAAAGCCAAATCATTCATACAATAGGAGATCCAACAACATTTTATTGTGTGTACTGGGCTCCATGGGAACTGTTAGTCCCCGCTTTCCCACAATGCATTGTGGGGATTGGGGACGTCACCAAACAACCCGGATGCCCTCATTCAGCGTCCGGGGGGTCCGGGAAGGGGGATCAGGGACACCCGCGAGCGCCATTTAAAAACCCGGGGTAGGGGGGGCAGGGAGAGCTCACCCGGCCCCCTTGGGGGGTGCCGCTTTTTGCCACGAAATAAACGCCCTTTGGGTTTCCCTGCCGCGATCTTGGGGCGCGCCCTAGGGGACCCCCAAGAACGCCATGACGTAACCCCCCAAATTTAATTTGCGGGGGCTCCAAACCCCACCCCCTTACGTAAAGATTTCGTCAAATGTCGGTTTAAGGGGGTTTAAAGGGGAAACCCTTTACATAGTTTTTGCCCCCCTTTTTGAGGAAAAGCACCAAACTAATTTCAAACCCGGATTCCACCTGTGTCCCAAATTTTTGTAAGATGCTGCATTTTCAGAGCATTTAAATCCTCAAAACTTTTTCATGAGCAGGGTTTGCCCCGCCCCCCTAAGGGTTTGCCCCGCCCACTAAAAGTTTTTCACGTTTTTACCTATTCAAAGAAATAGGTTTATCAGTTGGGTGGGCGGGCTACATCGGGTGGGGGGGTCTTGAAAAAAAAGACTCTTTGAATGATTTTTTTTTGGGCGGGAAACTGCAGAAGACATAAATGCCCCTTTCAAAAAGAGAACAGATTTGGAAACGCATGTCGTCACTAGCTTATGCTGTCCTCAGCAAGGGGGGGCATAACCTATGTGACAGGTTTTCTTTAAAATGTTAACTGACCTGGCTGCACACCTGAGCTCATTAGGTCTTTATAAAACCAGCTCAAATGGGTTTTCCCCGGGTAAAGTATTGGCCTGCTATGTCGTTTTTGGGTTTTTTTATCCCGCTATTGCTGCTTTGGGTTGTGTTGCTGAAGTATTTTGTTTCTTGTCCAATTTGGGACTTGGTAGTTTTTGAGAAATAAGGTTTTGGGGGTTTTGCCCTCGTGTTGGTCCTGCCCCGACTCGTTCCTACGGGGCCCATAACTACCCAAGCTACAACTGACCCCTTTTAAGGGTCAGTTTTAGTTAGGGACAATTTAAGAAAAGTTTTTAAAGGTTTTAAACAGGGGCTGGGGCAGTATAGGCCTTTTTGGGGTACAGCATTTTGGGGAGTGTTTGCAATTTCTTTTTTATTCCTGGATTACACACATAAAAACTCCCAAAGCCGTCACGTGTCTTGTCTGCATGCTATCCATTTGCCAAATATCTTGTGGTGATCTTTTTTTAAAATTAACCTTTTGTTTATTGCTTTTTTATGTGACTGCTGGTGAACCTATTGTGTTTCTTGTAGTTGTTTGGAGTCCACTGGTGCATCTACAACTAGACTGAAAACAAGATATCCAACCATTACAGATCTCGGTCTGAAGATAAAAACCAAATGTAAGTATGTTCCGTTGTTTTTGTGAAGGAACCCAAAAAGAGTCCCCCCCGGGTTTTCCAAAAATGACAAGTCTTTTTAAAATTGGGGATGAAGATTTTTAGTTTTGGGGGAAAGTAGTCATTGTCTGAAACATCGGACTGGAGTCCAGGGTTGACCTGGTTTGAGGTTCCCTACTTATTCATTTGTGGAATTTTTTTTGTAGTTAAGAACCTCTCATCTCCTCGTGCTTTCAGTCTTTTCTCTTTGGGGGGTTTTTACCCCAATTTTTTCAGCACCGTGCTGGCGAAATCCCAACCCAATGGGTTTCCCCCGGCAGAGCTTGGTCCCTGGTACCTTGTTGAGAACATTACACATATCCGATTTGCAACAGATGGTGGGTTTTGTTATCCCCAAAGCATTGGGGTTACTGGGTTCACAGTATTCGGCACAACCACGGACCACAATCCTGTTTGCACTGAAGGGGTAACCTTAAAAAGACAAAAGATAGTGTAAATGTCATGAATAAGTATATATACAGCATGTTTCAAAATAGGGTGGAGGAGCCGACTAATCAGGGGGTTAGAAACATAGTGCACTAAACTTGTCCTGCCTCCAGAACGCTGAAAACTTTACTTCAATTTGTCTCCAGATTCACCAGTCTTTTCTATAGCAGAAAAGTGAGCGCAGCTCTGGAGGATAATAAAATTAACTCAGGATCAGTACGGGATAAGTAATGAAAGTACAGGACTCACCGCAGAATAGTAGTGCACCCCTTGGGGGAAATACAGATGTAACTCAGGATCATACAGGATAAGTAATGATGTACATGACTGCACCACAAATAGGACCCCAGCCTGGAGGTAATACAGGATGTAACTCGGATCATACAGGAAAAGTAATGTAGTACAGTGACGGGCACACAAATAGTGAGCGCGCTCAAAGGATAAACAAGTAACTCGGATCAGTACGGGGATAAGTAATGTATTCATTACTGAAACCACGTGGGGGGTTTGACCTGGAGTAAAACGATGTAATCAGGATCAGTACAAAAAAGAAATGTAGTACATGGACTCCCCCGCGAATAGGAGTGCGTTTGGGAATAATGCAATGTAACCAGGATCTTTTCGATAAGTAATGTTGTACACAGTACTACAAAAGCAGAATAGTGAGTGCAGCTCTGGGGGATAATACAGGGGTAATCGGGATCAGACGGAAAAGTAATGTATTACAGTGACTCACCAGAAAAAAATTTGATGCAGCTCGGGGATAAACAGGGAAACTCAGATCAGTACAGATAAAAAAGTTTTACATGACTGCACCACAAATAGTGATGCGCTCTGGAGGAAATACAATGAAAATCAAATACGGGATAAGTAATGTATGTACAGGACGCACCACAGAAAGTG
Organism: Phyllomedusa bahiana; assembly: GCA_025379985.1. Classification (NCBI taxonomy): domain Eukaryota; kingdom Metazoa; phylum Chordata; class Amphibia; order Anura; family Hylidae; genus Phyllomedusa; species Phyllomedusa bahiana. The sequence goes on from JAODAL010036990.1 coordinate 13,674, forward strand.
GGGCGCCTGGCGGTAATACTTTTAATCAGGACAGAATAGAGAGAAATGAAAGTCAGACTGCCCACAGAATAGTAAAGGCAGCTCTGGAGGATAATACAGGATTAACCCAGAAACAGTCAGGATAAGTAATTAGTACCCCCGTGATTTAAAAAACCAAAAGAATAGTGATGCATCTGAGGATAATAAATTGAAAACTCAGGATCATACAGGAAAAGAATGAAATTACAGTACGCACCGCAAATAGTGAGTGCACTCGGGAGGATAATACGGAAGTAACTCGGACATAAGGATAAGTAATTAAGTAATGACGCCCCACAAATAGTGGTGCAGCTCTGAGGATAATAAAGGGATGAAAACCAGATCATACGGGAAGAAATGTATGACAGTGACTGCACCAGCAAAAGGTTAGGGCAGCTCTGGGGTAATAAGTTTAAATCGGGATCAGTACGGGATGTAATTTTGTACAGTGACTGCCCCAAGCAAATAGTGAGCGCAGCCTGGGGGGTTGATTCAGATTAACTCAGGATCAGTAAAGGGTAAGTAATGTATGTACATGACTAAACCCAGCAGAATATGAGTGCAGCTCTGGGGAAAATTTTAAGGATGTAACTGAGGTCGTAAAAAAGTAATGTAGTACATGACTGCACCACAGAACATGATCAGCTCTGAGGATAATACAGTGTAATCGGGAAAAGGACGGGAAAGTAATGTATGTACAGTGACCGCACCACAGAATAGTGAGGCAGTCTGGGGGATAGTACGGTGAACTCAGGATCAGTACGGGATAAGTAATGTATGTACAGTGACCGCACCAGCAGAATAGTGATGCAGCTCTGGAGGATATAAGGTGTAATAGGACATACGGGAAATAAAAAATTTATGTACACAGTGCTGCACCAGCAAAATTTTGGAGCGCAGCTCTGGAGGAAATACGGGAAGTACTCAGGATCAACAGATAAAAAAGTTACAGTGACTGCACCAGCAAATGTGAGGGGCACTGGAGGATAATACAGGAGTAACTCGGGATCGTACAGAAAAGTAATTAGTAACAGTGACTTCACCAGCAGAATATGAGCGCAGCTCGGGAGTATAAAAAAGGATGTAATCGGGATCAGTACGGGAAAAGTAATTTTTACAGGACTGCACCCAGAATAGGAGCGCACTCTGGGTATAATACGGGATGAACTCAGGATCTTACAGGATAAGTAAGGGTATTTTTCATGGTTACACTAATCCTATCCATTTCTATTGAGTATCATCCTTACCGGCGGGTCCATAGACAGTAGTGAAGCACCAGGGATCATCGCCCGTGCATTTTCTCGTTTTTTTGGCATGCTGGGCCGGGGTTGGTACTGGGCAGACGTAGCAGTTAGGCGAACTGTGGAAGGGAAAAGGCTATCAGATCAGAGAATTGAACCATTTCTCGAAATGCTTTGTTAAATTTGTAATTATTTTCTAGGCAAAATGCAGAAGAACCAAAAGTCACCTATGCCAAAAACCCAAAATCGTCGAATTGATGGAGATATAGGGAAAATTTTCAGATAGGACAAAAAAAGGGAAAAGGGTAAAAAAAGGGGGGAGGAAGTCGTTTTAAAGATAAATGTATCTGGAGGATTAGCGGGAAATCTCTCTCAGACTTTCATATCTCTACTGACAATCTCCATAATTCGGGGCATTGACCTCATCTGGCTTTTTCTGCATCATGTTCTAACTTCATCATTTTTCCAATTCTGATTTCACATAGAAAATAATAAAGAACGCAGCGCTCCCCTGTACCGGGAACTCCCATAGAACAAAGGAGAACACAGTGTCCCCTGTACCGGAACTCACATAGAAAAAATGGGGAAAAACAGTGCTCCCCCGTACTGGGAACTCCCCCTAGAACAGAAAGGGAACACAGCGCTCCCCTGACTGGGAAACTCCCATAGAACGAATGGGAACACACGCTCCCCTGTAATTGGGGAAACCCCCTAGAAAAGAATGGAGAAACACAGCACTCCCCCAACTGGGAACTCCCCTAGAACAGAATGGGGAAAAACGCCCCTCCCCCCGTACTGGGAAAATCCTATAGAACAAATGGGCACAGCGCTCCCCTGTACTGGTAAACCCCCCTGAACAAATGAGAACACAGCCCCCCCCAAAATGGAACTCCCTAAACAGAATGGAGAACACAGCGCCCCCCTTAATGGGAAGCCCATAGAACAGAAAGGGGAAAAAAAACGCTCCCCTGTATGGGAATCCCATAGAAAAAAATGGAGAACACAGCGCTCCCCCCGACTGGGAACCCATAAAAACAGAAATGGGAACCGTGCTCCCCCGTACCAGGAACCCATAGAACAGAATGGAGAACACAGTGCTCCCCCCTTTTGGGAAATCCCCCTAGAACAAAGGAGAAAACAGCGTCCCCTGTACTGGGAACTCCCCAAAAGAAAAAATGAGAACAACGCCCCCCCCGTAAGGGAAAATCCCATAAACAGAAGGAGGAACACACATCCCCCATACTGGGAAAACCCCCTAAACAAATGGAAAACCGCTCCCCCCTGTACTGGGAATCCTATAGAACAAATGGGAAAAAAAAGCGCCCCCGACGTAAACTCCCAAGAAAAAGAATGGAGAACACAGCGTCCCCCCATACTGGGAATCCCAAGAACAGAATGGAGAAAACAGCGCTCCCCCCGTCTGGGAACGCCCATAAACAGAATGGGGAACACACGCCCCGTACTGGAACTCCCATAGAACAGAATGGAAACACAGCGCTCCCCCTGTACTGGGGGAAAACCCAAAACAAAAGGAGGACACAGCGCTCCCCCGTACTGGAACTCCCCCAAAACAAATGGAGAAAAACCCGCCCTCCCCTGTACCGGGAAAAAATTCCCTAAACAAATGGAAACACACGCTCCCCTGTACCGGGAAACTCCCATAAACAGAATGGAGGAACAGCCCCCCTGTACCGGGGGAAATCCCATAGAACAGAATAGAACACACCTCCCCTGTCCCCGGGAAATCCCCTAAGGAAATGGGGAACACAGCATCCCCGATGGGGAAATCCCTAGAACAAAAAGGGGAACACGCCTTCCCTGTACCGGGGGCTTTCCCCTAGAAACAGAATGAGAACACACACTTTCCCCTACCGGGGAAATCCCAAGAGGAGAATGGAGAACAAAACCTCCCCTGTACTGGGGAATCCCATAGAACAAATGGGGGAACACAGACTCCCCTAACTGGAAACTCATGAAACAAATGGGGAACACATGCCCCCTGTATGGGGAACCCCATAGAACAAAAAGGAGAACACAGCTCCCCTGTACTTGAAAAACCCATAGAGGGGAAAAGGAGAACACAGCGTCCCCTGTCTGGGAATCCCCTAAAAAAATTGGAGAACACCGCTCCCTAACTGGGAACCACAAAAAAACAAATGGAGAACAAGCACTCCCCCCGTACTGGGGAACCCCCTAAAGAGAATGGAGAACACGCGCTCTCCGTACTGGGGAACTCCATAGAAAGAATGGAGGCACTCGCCCCCCGTACTGGGGAACCCCCCAATCAAAGGGAACACAGTGCTCCCCTGTACTGGGAACACCCATAGAACAGAATGGAAACACAGCGCTCCCCGTACTGGGAACACCATAGAACAGAAGGAGAACACAGCACTCCCCCCGTAAATGGGAACTCCCCTAGAACAGAATGGAGAACACAGCGCCCCCGTACTGGGAATTCCAAAAAAAAGTATGGAGAACACAGGCTCCCCTTTTACTGGGGAAACCCCCTGAACAGAATGGGGAACACAGCACTCCCCCGTACTGGGGCTCCCGTAGAACAAAGGGGAAACAGCTCCCCCCGTACTTTGGGGAAACCCCCTAGAACAGAATGGAGAAACACAGCCTCCCCCTTTATGGAACTCCCCTAGAAAAGAATGGAGAAAACAGCGCTCTCCTTACGGGGGAACTCCCATAAACAAATGGGAACACAGTGCTCCCCCGTAAGGGGGAAATCCCATAGAACAAAAAGGGGAGCACACGCTCCCCTGTACTGGGAATCCCCATAGATCAGAATGGAGAACACAGTGCTCCCCTGTACGGAAACACCCATAGAAAGAATGGAAACACAGCGCTCCCCGACTGGGAACTCCCATAGAGGGAATGGGGAAAAACCCGCGTCCCATGTATGGGAACTCCCATAGAACAAAGGGGGAAAACAGCGCTCCCCTGTACTGGGGAAATCCATAGAACAAATGGGGGAAACAGCCTCCCCCTTTTGGGAACTCCATAGAAAAATGGAGAAAACAGCACTCCCCCTGTACTGGGAACTCCCAAAAAATGGAGAAACAGGGTCCTCTGTCTGGGAACTCCAATAGAGGGGAATGGAGAACCAGCGCTCCCCTTAAAATGGGGAAATCCCCAAAAAAAATGGGGAACACAGCACTCCCCCTGTACTGGGAACTCGCATAAAAAAGAATGGGGAACCAGAAAATCCCCCCTTTTGAAACTCCATAAACAAATGGGAACACACACTCCCCTGTACTGGGAACTCCCCAAAAACAGAATGGAGAACACAGCACCCCCTTAGGGGAAACCCCATAGAACAGAATGGAGAACACACCTCCCCTGTACCGGGGGAAATCCCATAAAAAAGAATGGAAACACATGCTCCCCGACGGGAACTCCTATAGGGAGAATGGGGAACCAGCGCTGCCCTGTACTGGGAACTCCCATAGAGCAAAATGGGAAAACAGGGTCCCCCTGTAATGGGAACTCCATAAACAGAATGAAACACAGGCTCCCCTTTCCGGGAACTCCCCTAGAACAGAATGGAGAACACAGTGCCCCCTGTACGGGAACTTTCCATAGAGGAAATGGAGAAAACGCGCTCCCCTGTACGGGAACTCCCATAAGCAAATGGAGAACACACCGCCCCCCCGTATGGAACTCCCATGAACAGAAAAGGGGAAACAGCGCTCCCCTGACCGGGAACTCCCCCCTAGAACAGAATGGGAAACACAGTGCCCCCGTCTGGGAAAAAAAATCCTATAGAGGGGAAGGGAACACAGCGCTCCCCTGTATGGGGGAACTCCTATAGAGGAGAATGGAGAAAACGGCCTCCCGTATGGGAAAATCCCAAAAAAAATGGAGAACACAGCGCTCCCTTTTTCGGAAATCCATAGAACAGACTGAAGAGTCATGTGCAAGACAGACCGGGGCTCCTTTCCTGAGATAGCTGTAGATCAATGCTTTCATTAGACATAGTGGATAGATCTATTAAAGCTAATTTCTGCTTTATTACACAAATGAAAATTTCTAGGACTTTCTCGTATATTTTTTAGCATTTCACCATCATTTAAGATATCAATTATCTGTCATTGAATGAGGACACTTTTGTTTACATTTAAATGCAGCAAATTTTGTACATAACTAGTCCTGTGTTTAAATGAGAAGTATAAACACTTGTATCCAGTCTAGACAATGCTCTGTGAGCTAAACAGCCTGGACTCCAACGAAATCTTTGCATAGCTAGTCCTCTCTCTGTATTAAGGGGATACAATTTTTATCCTTAGACAATGCCTGTGAGCTAAACAACATGGGCCCAGACATACAGTACATGTAGCTGCCCTCCCGTATTGAAGGGGTAAATTTATTGAAGAGACAGTGCTCTGTAGCTAAACAGCACTGAACTCCGACTGATACTTTACATACTGGTCCTGCCTACTGAGTAGTGGGTACAATTTATCCCTGTAGACAGTGCTCTGTGGCTAAAAGCCCGGGCTCCCGACGATACATTTTGGCCTAATAGTCCGCTCCAGCGCGAAAAGTGGATACAATAGTATCCAGTCTAGACAATGCTCTGTGAGCTAAACAGCCTGGACTCCAGACTGATACATTGTGCATAGCTAGTCCTGCTCTCTGTATTGAAGGGGATACAATTGTATCCAGTGTAGACAATGCTCTGTGAGCTAAACAACATGGACTCCAGACTGATACATTGTACATAGCTAGTCCTGCTCTCTGTATTGAAGGGGATAGAATTGTATTGAATGTAGACAGTGCTCTGTGAGCTAAACAGCACTGAACTCCAGACTGATACATTGTACATAGCTGGTCCTGCTCTCAGCTGAGTAGTGGATACAATTGTATCCAGTGTAGACAGTGCTCTGTGAGCTAAATAGCCTGGACTCCAGACTGATACATTGTGCATAGCTCGTCCTGCTCTCAGCTGCGAAGTGGATACAATTGTATCCAGTGTAGACAATGCTCTGTGAGCTATATAGATAGACAAAAAGTATCAGCTCACCGTATAAGTCCTCAGCAGTCTGTGTAATCAGATCCCCGGTGCACGGAACAAACCACCCGGCCACATGTGGAAATCAACTTGTTGAAAGAAATGTAGAGCCATCCAGCACTCGATCCATAAAACGTACAAAATTTTATTATCCCATGCTATGATTAAGGGTCTATAACAACACGTTGACCCAAAATGCATCATAAGCTACTCTATGTTGTACTTTGTTTTTTAAAACTTTTTGTCTTTTAACTATGGGATAATAAAATTTGTACATTGTATGGATCGAGTGCTGGATGGATCTACATTTTTTTCAACAATGCTCTGTAAGCCACACAGTCTGGACTCCAGACTGATACATTGTACATAACTAGTCCTGCTCACATAATAGAAAAAAAACCAAGGTTTTTGTTTTCCTGTGAAGTGCTGTGACCGATGTCTTCCCTGTGGTTGCAGAAGGAGGGCCGTGCTGATAAGCGGAGTCTAAAATGTCCCCCAACTACATTTTACATGACTATTTTTTGTGCGAAATAGTTGTATCAGAAACTTCAAAAACTACATTTTTCTTGAGCATAATGTATTTTCTCAGGCACTTTTTGATGTTTGTTTTTTTCCCCAAAATATTGTGTATAGGTACTTTTTTTGTTGTTGTTGTTTTTTTTTTTTTTTTCTGGGGTGCTTTCTCCACTACAAGTCAAATAATCCATCACATGATTTGTATGAAACGTCCATAAATGGGAAATGGAGCCAATGGAAAACTTTGTTTTTTTTTTTTTTTTTCTTTGCACTTAATTCTATTTCAAATAAAAATAGAAAAAACTTTGTCTTTGCCTTTTTGTCAATGTCCCTAAAAACAGAAAAAAAATTGCCACAAAATGCTATGAACTATGAAAAAACATGGAAAAATTATTTGGATACCTCAAAAAGTTCTAGTTGTAAACCTGCACATAATAAAAAATTCTCACCTATGTCTGATCATTAGTGGGGAAGATACTATTTTGGTCTTTCCACTGGTAACATTCATCCCCAGTCCATATAAGTCAGTATGGCAGTGCCTCTATACTACTCTTCAGTATGGATGACCACAAGGGTCATTAGTCACCAGTTAGACCCCCAACTATGGTTGACCACAGCTAGAAGAGCAGGGCATGAGGGTCATTAGTCACCAGTTGTGTCCCCAACTATTGTTGACCACAGCTAGAAGAGCAGGGCATGAGGGTCATTACTCACCAGTTATGCCCCCAACTATGGTTGACCACAGCTAAAAGAATGGGGCATGAGGGTATATAGTGATCAATTAGACCCTCAACTATGGTTGACCACAGCTAGAAGAGTGGGGCACAAGAGTCCACAGTCATCAGTCAGACCTCAAACTATGGCTGAACATAGTTAGAAGAACAGGGCACAAGGGTTTGACCCCATTATGGTTGACCACAGCTAGAAGAGTGGGGCACAAGAGTCCACAGTCATCAGTCAGACCTCAAACTATGGCTGAACATAGTTAGAAGAACAGGGCACAAGGGTTGCCTCCCATGTATGGATGACCACAGCTAGAAGATCCGGGTACAAGAGTCCACAGTCATCAGTCAGACCTCCAATTATGGCTGAACATAGTTAGAAGACCAGGGCACAAGGGTTGACTCCCATGTATGGTTGTCCACAGCTAGAAGAGTGGGGCACGAGAGTCATTAGTCACCAGTTAGACCCCCAATTTTGGTTGACCACAGCTAGAAGAGTGGGGCACGAGAGTCATTACTCACTAGTTAGACCGCCAATTTTGGTTGACCACAGCTAGATGAGCAGGGCATGAGAGTATACAGTGATGAATTAGACCCTCAACTATGGTTGATCACAGCTAGATGAGTGGTAAATGGGGGTCCTCAGTCATCAGTCACAACCTCAACTATGACTGACCATACCTAAAACATTGGGTCCCAACAGTCCTCAGTCATCAGTCAGATTCCAACGAACTATGGTTTGCCATAGCTAGAAGAACCGGGAATGAGGGTCCAAAGTCATCAGTTAGGCCAACAACTATGACTGACCACAGCTAGAAGAGCCAGACACAAGGGTTCACAGTAAACTATAATTGACCACAGATAGAAGAGTGGGGCCCTAGTGTCCATAGTCATTAGTAAGACCCCAAACTATGGTCAGCCAAAGCTAGAACAGTGGGCCACGAGGGTCCATAGTCATCAGTCAGATCCCAACCATGGTGGATCAGAGCTAGCACCGTGGGGCATGAGGGTCCACAGTCATCAGTTAGACCCCCACTCTTCTAATGTGCAGTATGTGGATGGGCGACTAATGTTTATATTGGGAAAACCAAATTTAACCCTTCAATGACCAGGGAGAGTGAGGATGAATGTTACCATCAGGAAAACCTCTTTAAGGGAAGGAACCATTTTAGTTCTTTATTTCACACTCGAGGTCACAGGATCCAAAGCTTCATTTATGAAAAGGGAAAGTAACTGAGAAGTAATTACAGGCAGAAACTCTGTAACAACCACATGAACCTGCAGAATAATTCACATCAAGCATTTTGTAAGCAGATAATAAATTCAGTGGAGACAAAAAGACGGCTTTTTAACTACAAGTAAAAGAAGCAAAATGAAGTGGAATAAACGCAACGTAATGAGGTTTTTTGTAACTGTGACATTTTTGTTGTTGCTACAAAATGGAGAAAAAGTGAAGCAAAATGAGTCAAAAACCCAATCAGTGGCGACTGTTGCTTGGTTTTTCCGCCTACCTTATACGCTCAGTTGTTTCCTAGATGTGTCTGATCCCAGTGTTACTGACTGATTACCATAACCACCAACAGAATGGTGGATTCATTGAGAAATAGAAATTAGATCAATTAAAATATATGAGATAGATGGGTGGAAGGAAAGAAAGAAAGAGAGAGAGAAAGGGAGAAAAGGGGAGAAAAAGAAAGAAAGAAAGAAAAAGGACAGAAAGGGAGAAAAGGGGAGAAAAAGAAAGAAGAGAAGGAAAGAAGGAAGGAAGAAGGTAAGAAAGAGTGACAGAAAGGGAGAAAAGGGGAGAAAAAGAAAGTAGGAAAGAAAGAAAGAAGGGAAGAAAAGAAAGAAAAAAGGAAGGAAGGAAGAAGGAAAGAAAGAAAGTGAGAAAGGGAGAATGTGGAGAAAAAGAAAGTAAGAAAGAAGAAGGGAAGGAAGGAAAGAAAGATATAAAGTAAGGAAGGAAGAAGGAAAGAAAAAGAAAAAAGAAGGAAAAAACGGAAGGGAGAAAAAAGAAAGAAAGAAAGTAAGAAGGAAAGAAAGAATAAAAGGAAGAAAGAAAGAAGTACAGAAAAAAGAATGAAAAGAAAGAAAAAAGAAAGATGGAAAGAGAACTGTTAATAATAAATAGAAAAACATGAGATTATCGAAATATAGGCAGATATAATAGGTATGCAGATACATACATAGATAGACAAAAAAAATAAATAAAGGAAGATGATAGGTGATAAACAAAAAAATGAGATAGATAGATAGATATGAGATAGATGTGAGATAGATAGATATGAGATAGATAGATAGATATGAGATAGATAGATAGATAGATAGATAGATAGATAGATAGATAGATAGATAGATATGAGATAGATAGATATGACATAGATAGATAGATAGATAGATAGATAGATAGATATGAGATAGATAGATGATAGATAGATGATAGATAGATGATAGATAGATGAAAGATAGATGATAGATATATAAGAGATAGATATATAGATAGATAAGAGATAGATAGATAGTTATGAGATAGATAGATAGATAAGAGATAGATAGATAGATAGATAGGAGATAGATAGATATGAGATAGATAGATAGATAGATAGATAGATAGATATGAGATAGATAGATATGAGATAGATAGATAGATAGATAGATAGATAGATAGATAGATAAGAGATAGATAGATAGATATGAGATAGATAGATATGGGTTAGATAGACAGATAGATAGACAGATAGATAGATAAGTAGATACATCCATTCATATCTGTTCATTCCATTTTACCTATCGGCCACATGGACATGGCGGTGGCCACCAGGTAGATGACTGCGGTTCCTCTCATTGTCCTCAGGTTCCTCGGTCTGGGTTGACCTCCCCGGAGGTCCTCATGCTTTATACCTGCTCTCTCATTACCACCTACGTTACCTAATAACAATGTCGCGGATTTTCTTCCCGCTCATTAGAGCATAAATATCAGTTTATGCCAATGTGACACCAAACCTATTAAAGAGGTAATAACAAATATTTCTCTGATCTATGTGATTATAGGAATGAGTCTTTCTAGTAATTGGTGGATATCATGTTATAGCCGGGGCCCTAACTTGTATTAACCTGTGATATAACAGTGCAGTATTACGGCCCTTCCCTGATATCTGACATCCGAGCAATAAATCAGGAGACAACTACACAGTGTGCACAGAGGAACATTTTATAGCCAATATCTAGAGATGCACAGCTGAAACCAGCAGTTTCCCTCCCCTCTATATAAAGCCCCATCTACAGGGTTTTCCGCCCTCCCTCATACAAAACGCCCATCTACAGGTTTCCCCTCCCCTCTATACAAAACCCCATCTGCAGGTTTCCCCTCCCCTCTATACAAAACCCCATCTGCAGGTTTCGCCTCCCCTCAAATGAAAGCCCCAACAGCAGGTTTTTCCCCTCTATTTAAAAGCCCACATCTGCAGTTTTCCACTCCCCCTCTTTAAAAGCCCCATCGAGTTTTTCTCTCCTCTCTATATAAAGCCCCATCGCAAGTTTCTCCCTCCCTCTTTTATAAACCCATCTGCAGGTTTTTCTCTACATGAAATCAAATAAACCCTTCCCCATTTTAGGTAATTGGGAACCAAAATTATTCATTTGCCAAAATGCAGAATATGAGAGGGAGAATTTTTAGGCATTTAATTACTTTCTGTAAAGTCAGAATTTTCCCCCCCCATTCATCTGTATTTGGTGGCTTTGCCTAAAACTGTTGGACTTGGGTCAAATGTTGGATCCTTCACAAGCTTTCACAATAGTTGTGTAATTTGTTGCCCTTCCTCCTACGAACTGAGGGCACTGAGCCATGTTTGGGGGTCTCTTGCTCGCTCTGGATTTTTCAGCTTTGTCCATACATTTCCAATAGGATTGAGATCAGGGCTTTGTGATGGCCGCTCCAAAACATTGACCTGGTTCTCCTTAAACCACTTTGTAACCAGTTTGGCAGCAGCTTGGGTCATTTTTCCATTTTGGGAAAACCCATTTTTGCCCAAGCTTTAACTTCCTGGCTGATGTCTTGAGATGTTGCTTCAGTATTGCCACATAATCTTCTTTCCTCATGATGTCATCTATTTTGTGAAGTGCACCAGTCCCTCCTGCAGCAAAACAACCCCACAACATGATGCTGCCACCCCCGTGTTTCACAGTTGGGATGGTGTTCTTAGGCTTCCAAGCTTCTCCCTTTTTCCTCCAAACATAACAATGGTCATTATGGCCAAACAGTTCAGTTTTAGTTTCGTCAGACCACAGGACAGGTCTCCAGAAATGTAGGTCTTTGTTCCTGTGCATTTGCAAACATGAATCTGGCTTTTCTATGTTTCTTTTGGAGTAATGGCTTCTTCCTGGCAGAGCGGCCTTTCAGCCCATGTTGATACAGGACTCGTTTCACTGTGGATAATGACACAATCTTACCAGCTTCCGCCAGCATCTTCACAAGGTCTTTTGCTTTTGTTCTTGGGTTGATATGCACATGTTGGACCAAAGCACGTTCATCTCTGAGACACAGAACCCGTCTCCTTCCTGAGTGGTATGATAAGAAGCTTTCAAAGACACGACTTCATCATATGGGCTGTCCCAAATGATGTAATCCTAGTATATGGAAACTTTTGACTTTGCAGAAAGTAATAAAAATGCCTTAAAAATTCTCTCTCTAATTATTCTGGTATTTGACAAACAGAAATAATTTTAGTTCCTAATTGACCTAAAACGGGGAAGGTTTATTCTGATTTCATGTCAGAAAGTGAGAAAAAACCTGCAGATGGGGCTTTTTATATATGTAGTGGATGGAAACTTCTGGTTTCAACTGCATCTGTTATCCAGCATCTGAAAAAGCTGGGTGACGCCCATCACCCGCAGAAAAGGAAAGCAGGTTGCTGTGGGGGATAAAATGGTCAATGAGGGTATGTATCAGGGAGTGTTTATTTAAATAAAGTGGGTTTTTTTTAGCTTTGTCTGTGTTTTTTATTTAACATTTTTTTCCAGTGTTAGTAATGGAGGTGTCTGATAAACGGCTCTCCATTACTAGCTCTAGGATTTGGTGTCAGCCTGTGGGGTTTGGTGTCACTCAAGGTTGACACTAACCCCCTCTTGATATTACCCCAGTAACTAATGCACCAGAGGTATTTTGAAGGTTACCGTCAGAAGCCGACCTTCTAATGAGAAGATCTGTTTTTGGGGACAGATGCTGACTGGTATTTTTAGGATGGGAAGGGCACAATATTCATGGACCTTCTCATCCTGATAGTACTAGGCTGCGCCTGGTGATTTTACCTTGGCTGAAAAATGGGGGAAACCCATATTGTTGTTTTTTCTTAATTATATTTTTTACTTTAAGAAAAAAATTTTTAAAAAAAAATTGATATGGGGTTTCCCCAAAATTTTTCTTCAAAAACCCGGCAGCGCAGGCTGAAAATTATTGGAGGGGGAAAAGGGTTTATGGAAAATAAGGTCCTTTTTATCCTTTTCCCGAAAAAACCAAAAACCCCATTAAAAGGTTTTACTTTCTGAAATTGGATGAGTGAAAGTAAAATGTTCGGAATTTCAAGTCCAAAATTCCCCAACAGTTCCCTGGTTTTTTTCGGTTTTGGGATCGATTCGAACTTGAAACCCCCTTAAAGTTTAATGGGAAAAGTTTTTCTGGTTAATTTTTTTTACCCATACCCGGTGAGTGAAAAAGCGGAAATTTCCATCCATAAAAAGTAACCGGGGAAGTGGAAAAACTTTGGAAGAACAGTTGTCCCAAAAAAATTTCTTTCCCTTTTAAAGGCTAACTGAAAAATTAGGCCAAACTTGCAAGCAGGGGGGTACTATAGGGGGGTGCAGTGGGGGAGCAGAGGAAAACTTTGGGGCTTGGAAGTGGGGGAGAAGGGGAGGCAAAGATGTTTAAGGGTGGTTGGAAAACCCCAAACCCCAAAGTGCCCTTTTTTTCTCCAAGGTGATCTTTTCCCCACAAATCAAACTTTTCCCCTGCAAGGCCTGTTCATTTCTCGTGCCCGATTAAACCTTTTTTTATTTTTTTACCTAGGGTGTTTTAAAGGGAAATCCGGTTTTATGACATCACTCGGTGAATCTGGGGGCTTGACGGAAAAAAAGGCCCAAAGGGTTCCCAAAGGGCCTGGACCTCTTTTTACTGTGAAAACCTAGAAAAAATGTTTTTCCCCCTGGGACCAAAAACCACGGCTGGCGATTAAAAGTCAGTGGACTTGGTGACCCCCCCTCTCCCTTAATGAGGCCCGAAAACCCGCACTAAAACTTCCCCTCATCCTCATCCTCAACGAAGGAAAGCGCTCAAACCCGCTGCCGCTCAAAAGCCCCAGGATCCGCAATTTTCTTTATCATCCCAGGGTGGGCTTCCTCTTAGTCCCACATCCTCAAGCGGGGGGCTAGAAGGCACAGGCATTGCTGACCGCTCGGGAAATTTTTGTTGTTGGACCAGTTTCCTTCTCCCCCACTAGGGCATCCCGCAATTTGGGGTCAGAGCAGACAAAATCAAACCCTTTGAAACTCTTGATTTTTTGGGAAAAGCCTTCTGACCCCAACCCCTATTGTGGGTTTTAAAGGGTTTTCAAATATGGGTTTAAACTAGAAGGGGGTCTGGGAATTGGGTTGGGCATTTGGGCCCCGTGTTTGCTTCAAATTTTGGGCTGAAAGATGATGAGAAAAATTTTTTCGGCCATGAGTGGGAGGAAGAGGAGGTAAAACCGCTGGGGTGCAGGGCTGGGAAAACCCCTGAAAAAAGGGTTATTCACAGAGACTCACCAGGGAAACCGACCAAGGGTTTTTTTCGCAGGCCCCGACGGTCCTCAAAAAGGGGCTCCCGGTATGTTGTCCCGGGGCACTGGAAGAAGTGCCCCTTTTTTTTTGTTTTCTCTATCTTTCCCCTTCCCATGTCCCTCCTTGCTCGCTTACCGCCCTATTACCCCTAAATTTAGCAGTATAACGGGGGGTGTTAAAAAAAAAAACAATTTCTGAGCTGAAGAATGAAAAATTTTCTCCCCCTCAAAAAAATTTTCACCAAACAAACACCAATTTTATATATATTTTTTTGTGTAGGGTATTTTTGGAAAACGATGTTTTTCTACAATTTCCCGAAAACCCCCAAAACTGCAAAAATTAAAATTTTCCCCCACTCAGAATAATTTTTACAAAACCAAACCCAACCAACCAACCCCAACCCCCCCCAAATGTGGGCCCAAAAAACGCTTCTGGGTGTGGGGAAAAAAATGCAGCCAGCAAAAACCAAACTCCCCAAAATATTGTTTCTATGATTTCCCTAAAGCTTGCCCGCCCCCCCCCCCCCCCCCTTTTCCCTGGTCTACAAAGGGGGTCCCCCTTTTATGTCACCTCCACAGAATAGAAGAAACTCCCTATGTTTTTTTTTATCAGCGGGAAAGGTCACCCCCCAAAATCTCACAAAAAAGAAGAAATCAAACCCCCATGGTCTAAACAGCAGGATTGGTTTACCCTCCACAAAGTTACAGATAGAAAGGGAAAATCTGCCACATTGGTTTATCAGCAGGATGGTCACCTCCACATTTCACAGGAAAGGGAAAAAGATCGCCACATGTGGCAAACAGCAGGAAAGGGTAAACCTCCCCATTCACAGATAGAGGGAAAAATCTCCACATGGGGGTCTATTTAGCAGTGGGCACCCCCACATGGTCAAGATTGAGGAATTCTGCCCCATGTGGGGGCCCCAAACAAGGAGGGGCAAACCCCCACATGTCACAGATAGAGGGAAAACCTGCATATGTTGGGCATCAGCAAAGGGTGGGCACCTCCCACATGTCACAGATAGAGGAGAAACCCGCTTTTGGTCTATTCAGGGGGGGGGTCCCCCTCCACATATCACGATAAGGAGGAAACGTCATGTGGTCTATCAGCGGGAAAAGGTTACCTCCAATAAACACATATAGAGGGGACCCGCCACAAAGTGGTTTTTTTAGCGGGGTTTAAAAAACCCTTTAAAAGTCACAGATAGAATAAAATCTACTTTCTTGGGCTATCAGCAGGGGTGGTACCTCCCCAAAGTTACGATTTGGGGGAAGATCTAACTCACGTGGTCTTCAAACCCGGTTTTCCCCCTCTATGTCACGAAACCAAAAAGATATAGAAGGTCTGCCCTATGTTTGGGCCCCCATCAAAGGTTTCACCCTTTCCCCATTTTTCACAGAAAGAAAAAGACTTAACCCTCCGTGGCTTCAGCAGGTGGTCACCTCTATGTCAACCCCCAAGTAAAAAAGGGGGTGCCATATTTGGTCTATCGCAGGAAGGGCACCTTCCCCAAAGTCCCCCAAAATAGGAAAAGATCTACCCCAATGGGGGTTTATCAGCAGGATTTTTCAACCCAAAGGGTATAGAAGATTTGGGCATATGTGGTCTATGAGCAGGATGGGCAAACCCCACATGTCAAAAGAAAAGAAGGGGAAAATTTTAAACCCCACTGGGGAATCAGCAGGGTGGTAACCCCCCACAAATCACAGATATAGAAAACTGCCACAAAGTGGGCTATGACCGGGGTGGGTCCCCTCCAAAATGTCACAGATATAGAAAAATCTGCCATATGTTTCTATCAGCAGGGTGGTCCCCCTCCACTGTCACAGATTGGGAAAAAGAAACAAAATTTAAAGTGTTTTGTTTAGGGAGGGTGGGGCCCCCTCAAGACACCTTTTCCCCAGATAAGAAGATCTGCCATAGGTGGTCTTCAGCAGGGGTGGGTCACCCTCCACATGTCACAGAAAAGAGGAAACCCGCCACCAAAGGGGCTATCAGCAGGATGGGTCACATTTCCCCATGGGCACAGATAGAGGAAGACCCGCCAAATTTTGGTTATTAGCGGGAAAAATAACCTTCACCTGTCACAGAAATAGAAGATTACCATATGTGAAAATTTTTCAGCAGGATGGGGCCCCCTCCACATGTCACAGAAAGGGAGTACAAACCTCACGTGGGGCTATCAGCAGGTGGTTTAAAATCCCCATGCAAGATAAAGGGAAAATGTACCTCACGTGGTTTTTATTTAGCAGGATGGTTACCCCCACATTCCAAAGGGAGAAAGGAAAAAATTTTGCCCCATGTGATCTTAAAACGTAGTATAGTCACTTTTCACATGTCACCCAAAAGAAGAAGATCTTGCCACACGTGTTCTGTCAGCAGGAAAGGGGCAAACCCCCCTTTTCACAGATAGAGGAGGATCTGCCCAAAAAGTGGGGCTATCAGCAGGTGGGGCCCCCTCCACATATCCAGATAGGGAAGATTGCCACACGGTGGTTTTATTTAGCCCGGAAAGGGCACCCCCAAAATATCAGATATAAAAGGGGAAAATCCCCCCCACACGGGTCTATCGCAGGGTGGCACCTCCACATATCACAGATAAAGGGGGTACTGCCCCCGTGGGGCCCACCGCAGGATGGGCACCTCCACATATTTACGATAGAGGAAGATCCCGCCCCAAAGTGGTTTTACAGAAGGATGGTCACCCCCCCACAATAATATAGAGGGAAAATCGCCACCCCCTTTCTATCAGCAGGTTTGGGCCCCCTCCCCATATCACCGATAAAAGGAGGATCTGCCACACGTGGTCTATCAGCAGGATGGTTCCCCCTTTCCCCATATTCCCCAGATAAAAGGAGGATCTGCCCCACCTGGTCGATCAGGGAGGTTTGGTCAACCCCATATCACAGATAGAGGAAATATCTGCCACAAAGGTGGTCTATCCCGCAGGGGGATTCTGTCTTTTTCCCCCATTTTTCCCAGATAGGGGGGAGAAACTTTTTCCACACTGGCTTGGATTTAAACAAAAGGGGGGGACCCTTCACATATTACAGGGTCTTTTGAGGGAGTATTGCCACACGGGGGTCTTTCAGCAGGGTGGTCACCTCCACATAACAAAAGATTTGAGGGTGGGTCGCCAACGTGGGCTATCACCCGGGTGGTCACCTTTCCCCAAATTTAAAAGGGTAGGGGGGGATCTCCCCACGTGGGCCAAAACAAGGGTGGTGACCTCCCCCATATCCAGATAAAGGAGGGTCGCCACACCTTGGTCTATTTTTGCAATGGTCACCTCCACATATCACAGATAGAGGGGGAAACTCCCCCCATGAGGTCTTTAAACAGGGTGGTTTACCTCCCAATTTCCAGATAGGGGGAGTTTTGCCCCCAAAGTGGTCCTTTTCAGCCCGGGTGGGGGACCTCCAAAATATCACAAAGAGGAGTAACTGCCCAAAACGTGGGGCTATCAGCAGGATGGTCACCCTCCACAAAACACAGATAGAGGGGAAAATCTGCCACACGTGGTTTTATCCCGCAGGGATTGGGCAAACCCCCAAAATATAACAATAGACGAGGATCTGCCACAACCCTGGTTAACAGCAGGGTGGTTCCCTCCACATAAACCCCCAAAAAAGAGGGAAGATCTGCCAAAACTTTGGGTTTCCCGCAAAGGGTGGCACCCCCCACATTTCCAGAAGAAAGGGGGATCCCGCCAAGTGGTCCCACGCAAAGGGCCGGTCCCCCCCCCACATGTAAAAAGATAGGGAGTAACTCCACACGGGTCTATCTTCAAGGATGGGGACCCCCCATATCAAAGATAAAAGGAGTATCTGCCACACGGGTCAAAACCCGCAGGATGGGCCAAACCCCCACATATCAAAAGATAGAAGGGGGATTTGCCAAAACATGGTCCTTTTTCACAGGGTGGTCAACCCCCCACATATTCCCGTTTAAGGGGTATCTCCAAAACATGGTTTTAATCAGCAGGGTGGTCACCTCCCAATTTCACCGATAGAGGAGGGGGTTTTGCCACACGTGGTTTTATCAGCAGGTGGTCAAACCCCCACATATCACAGATAGGGATTAATCTGCCACATTGGGCTATAGCAGGAAGGCACCCCCAAATTTTCAAAAGATTGAGGAGGATCTGCCACAAGGGGTTTTCACCCGGGTGGTCACCTCCCCATGTTCCCCAGAAAAGGGGAGGAAACTGCCACACGTGGCGTTATCACAGGGTTGGGGACCTTTTACCCTATCACCCAAAAAGGAAAAAAACTGCCACCTGGTCAAAAAGCAGGAAGGTCACCCCCACATATCAAAAGATAGGGGGAGGACCCCGGGCCCCATGGGTCTTTCAGCCGGGGTTTGGGCCCCCACATAATTTACAGAGAGGGAGTAAACGCCCCACGTGGGCTATCAGCAGGGGTGGTGACCTTTCCCCAATTACAGATAATAGGAGTATCGCCCCATGTGGGGCTAAAACAAACGGTGGGCACCTCCCCCAAAAATCACAGATAGAGGAGGGTCTGTCCCCACGTGGGGCTATCGCAAAAAAGGTTACCTCCCCATATCACAGATAGAGGGGTTTTGCCAATGGGGGTCTTTCCCCGGGTGGTGACCTCCACATATCACAGGTTTTGAGGAGTATCCGCCCCACCCCTGGTCTATCAGCAGAAAGGTTCCCCCTCTACATATTCAAGAAAAGAGGAAGATCTGCCCCAAAGTGGTCTATTCCCGCAAAAAAGGTCAACCCCCACCCTACCCAGATTTGAGGGGTATCTGCCACCCGTGGGTCTATCAGCAGGATGGTGACCTCCAAAATACCCAGATAGAGGAGTATCTGCCACACCTGGTTTTATCAGGGAGGAAAGGTGACCTTTCCCAATTAACACAGATAAAAGGGGTTATCGCCCCCACGTGGGGCTATCACAAAGGGTGGGCACCTCCACATATCACGATAGAGGGGGAAAATCTGCCCAAAACGTGGTCCCAACAGAAGGGTGGTCACCTCCAAAATATCAAAGGGTAGAGGAGGAAAACTGGCCCCTTTTGGTTCCTTTAGCAGGGTGGTCCCCCCTCCCAAAATATCCCAGATAAGGGGGATCTGCCACAAAGTGGTCCCATAGGGAGGTTTGGGCCACTCCCAATATCACGATAGGGGGAGTATCTGCCACAACGTGGGGGTTTTTCAGCCCCGGGGGTGGTGACCTCCACATATTTACCCGAAAAGAGGAGTATCTTTTCCCAAACGGGGTCAAAACAGCAGGGAAGGTCACCTCCCATAATCACAGATAGAGGAAGATTGCCAAAAATTTGGGCTATCAGCAGGATTGGGGCCCTTTCCCCAAAATAAACACCCGATAGAGGAGGGTCTCCCCAAAATGGTCTATCAGCAGGGGGTTTAAAATCCCCATGTCAAAAGTTTGAGATATTGCCACACGTGGTTTCACGGGTGGTCCCCCTCCCCAAAATCACAAGATAGAGGGGGTATCTGCCCCACGTGGTCTTTTCAGGGAGGGTGGTCAACCCCCCACATATTTTACAGATAGGGAGGATCTGCCTTTGTGGGTTTGATCATTTAGGATGGTCACCTCCCCATTTCACAGATAGCGGAGGGGGTCCCGCCACCCCGTTTGGGCTATCAACAAGGATGGTGACCTCCAAATTTTCCCAGATAGAGGGAGTATCGCCACACGTGGGCAAAACAGGCCCGGATGGTAACCCCCCATATCACAAAATATAGAAGATCTGCCACATGTTCCATCAGCGGGGGTCCCCAATCCACATTCCCAAGATAGAGGGAAAACTGCCCCATGTGGTATTTCAGCAGGATGGTCACCTCTACAAATCATAGAAGAGGGAGGGTTCTTTTCCACAGTGGTCTATCAGCAGGAGGTCACCTCCCCATGTCACAGATAGAAAGACCTGCCTTTTGTGGGTCTATAACAGGCGGGCACCCTCCACATGTCCCCCGATAGGTGGAATCTGCCACACTTTGGGCTAACAGCAGGTGGGCATCTCCCATATCCCAAAAATTAAGGGAAAATTATAGGGAAAAAGGGGAGCTGATCTCCCGTGGGTTTTTAAAAAACTGGGTGAGGCTCTTGGGTTTGGGCACACTTTAGGTAAAAAGTGGTTTTTTCAATTTAAATTTCCCTATTTGCAAAGGGAAACCCAGGCGGGACTACAGAAAAATAAAGAAAAAAACAAGGGTTTAATTTGGGGGCTAAAGAGACCCAAAAACCGTTAACGGTCTGTCTTTTGGGGGGTTTTTGGTATTACAAAAAGCAATTCAGGCCCTTCGTTCGGCGCGGCCCAGGTAAATCCTATTACCAGGACCAAAAATTTTTTTGTGGATATTGCAAACAAAATCTTAATGACCGGGGACCAAAGGCCCCAAAAAGTGTGGGGAAAATAAACCTGGGAAAGATGTCCAAACCCAGACTTGCTGTGTGCGGGCCCCATGGTGGTTTCAGGAAACAGAAGACACCTTGTCTCCTTATCATTCATTTCCCACAAATGGAAAAAGGGGTTTGGGAAAATTTCCACTTTTGGGCCCGGGTTGGGAAAAAGTGGTAAATGGGGACCCCGGGGAAAAAAAATTTCCCGAGACTGAGCCAACCTCCTTTAAATTTTTATAAACACCCCTCAAGGTTGCAGCGCTTTTAAAAACACAATTTTCCAAACACTTTCCCCCTTTCTCACTGCTTCATGGGACCCATCTAAAATTCCCAATCCCAAATCTCAGAAATTTTTTTTGGGGATTGGGGAAACCGGGGGAGACTTTAAGGCCCAAAATTGGAGAAAGGGAAAAAACAAACTCCTTGCACATGTTTTCTTTAGTGGGATTTGAAAAAAAAGGACCCCCAATGCTTTCAAAAACAGTGCTAACCACCGGGGCCACCTTATTGAACACTGAAATCACCCGGCTGCATGTTCTAACCCCCGAGCCAAACCCTTTCTAAAACACTGAGTCCACTGGGGCTGCAATTTTGCTTAACTACTGGGCCCCCTTACAAAAAACTGGTCAAAACCCTGCCCCTGTTTCTTTAACCCCAGCCCCCAAACCTTTTTCTAAACACGAAATCACCCTGCTGCACGGCTTTAAACCCCTGACCCCCCTTAAAATAAACACTGGGGTCCCCCGTGCTGCACTGTTGGGTAACCCCCTAGCTACCCTACGCACTTTTGCCTTAAACCCCCCGACCACCGTGCTGCCTGTGGGAAAAACCCCTTTAGAACCCAAATTTAAAAAAAATTTAATTTACCCGTGCTGCCCCGTGTTTAACCCCCCGACCCCCTTTTTAAACACTGAGTCAAACCCTTTCTGCCCCCTGGTTTCAACCACTGAGCTTCCCCTACTGACACTATCTTCCCACTGACCCTGTGCTGCAAAGGGGCTAACCACTGTTCCCCCGTTTCTGCCCCTGTTTTAACCACTAATCCCCCGTCCCGAAACTGTGAAACATGAAACCCCCTTACTAAACACTGAATCCACCGTGGGGGCACTGTGCAAAAACCCCTGGGGCTACCGACTGCAATGCAACCACTGAGCCCCCCTGCTGCACGGCTAACCACCTAATCCCCCCGGGTGCACTGTTTCTAACCACTTGACCCCCAGTGAAAACCCCTGAGTTTCCATTGGTGCAAATAAAGCTAACCCCCAGAAACCACAAAGCGCACTGTGCAAAACCACTGAGCCACCTTTTCGTATACTAAAACTAACCCCAAGGGCGTTTAGAAAAAAAAAATTTTTACCCATTAAAATTTTTAAAAACCCTCAAAAATTTTTTTTCCCCATTTTCCCCCCTTAACCCACCCAAAACCCCTTTTCACAAAAATTTTACAAAAAAAATTTTAACCCCCCCCCCTTTTTTAAAAAAAAACCCCAACCCCCCCCTTTAAAAAACCCCCCTTGTAGGTAAACCCCCCTTTTAAAGTGTGCCCACTGAAACCATTGAGCCCTTTTAAAAAAGTGGCCCCCCTCCGGTTAAACCCCCTTTCCCCCCGGGTTTCCCCCTTTACATAATATTGCCCTGTGCCATAATTGCCCCCTGTGAAATTTTTCCCCCTTAATAACCCCCAGCCGGGTTTTCCCTTTAGCCAGGTTTTGCCCAAGCAAAACCCCCCTGCCTATAAATGCCCTTCACAAAAACCCCCTTTAGCCCAAAACCCCCCTTTTTTTTTAAACCAGAAGGGGAAACCCCCCAAATTTAATTTTTTAAGGTTTTTTTCCCCTAAAATAAAAAGCCCCAAAAATTTATTTTTTTTTCCCCCCAAAATAGTTTTCCCCCAGCCAAAAAAAACCCCCCCCCCAAAAATCCCCGTGGAGAGACAGTTGGAGCCTGTTGGGAGTTGTCCCCCCCTTTTTGGGTAAGGCCTGAGGGTCCTTTGGGCCCGGTTGTAGAAATTTTTTGGCCCAGTCCCGGCCCTGACCCCAGGGGCCCCGAACTTGGGTCCTGTAGGCAGAGGTCCCCCCCCTTCCTGTAGTAATTTCCCCCAAGAAGGGCGTAGTTTTTGGGCCCAGGGGTTTTCCATCCGGGCCTTCCCCCCCAAAGGGGCCCGGGGAAGTAGGGGAAAAGGAGCCCCTTTTGGGGGGGCCAGGGGGGGCCCCAGTTCCCCCGGAGCCCGTCCCCAGCCCGCCTGCACCCCATGTGAGTAGTTGAAAGGGCCCCGTTTAGGCGTCATTTGTAAAATTTTCCCACCCCTTTCCCCTTTTCCCCCTTCCCAGGAGTCCTTAAACTTTTTTTCCCCCTTTTTTCCCCCCCCAAAAAAGGGGGGGAGAGCCTTCCCGGAGCTTTTTTAAAGCCCCCCAGTTCTGGGTAAAGTTTGGTTAACCCCGGCAGGGTTTATGGGGGGGGGCACAGGGAAAATTTTGGCCGGGTCCCAGAGGGAAAACCCGAAAGCCGTCATGAGAAAGGAGATAGGGGGGAAGTCCAGGGGGAAAGGAGAAGTTGAAGGGGGATGGCAAGTGAAAGGGGGGAAAATCTGGGGGACACAGGGTGCGTGAGGTTTGGGGTTCTAGGTCTTTTTGACTTTGGGTTGGGGGGGTTTCAGTTTGAGTGGTGGATTGGAAACCGATTGCAGTGGAGAGAGTTGGGGAGAGGTGGAGGAAAGTTCAGGTAATACTGTTGAGGAGTTTGGAGGCAAAAAAAGGGGCAGGAGATGGGGCGATGTTGGACAGGGGAGGGATCAAGGGGTGTTTTTTTAAGAAAGGGAGTGTAGTAGCGTTTTAAAAAAGGAAGGGAGTGCCAGAGGTTAGCGATAGGTTGAACAGGTGGGTGGGGTGGATATAATGGTAAAGGGGGGATGAGGTGGGTGGCGTGGGTCAAGGTTACAGGTAGGGGGTTGGTTTTTAGACAGTGGAGGAAAGGTTGTTGATAAGGTGGGGAGCAAGTTAAGGGGGAAAAAGCAGGTGAGATATAGAGGAAGGGTGGGGTGGGGTGAAGCTGTTTTGATGAAGTTGATTTTGCTAGGAAGTGGTGGAAAAAACATCTGTGAGAGGAGAGAGGGGGGGGGTGCTGGTGGACGGGGGAGAGGTTTTAAAGGGTTGATTTTTTGTTGGGTTGTGATACGAGAGGGTATGAGATTGGGGAAAATCCTGTTTTGGTGGGTGAGTCAGATTGAAATTTTGTGTGATTGTTTGTATGAGGGGTAGTATCGGTGAAAAAGGGGTTTTCTTCAGCGGCGTTCGGAGTCTGGAAACCCCAGCTGTTGGTGGAGTCTGTGTGCCAGGGTTGTTGTTTATTTTGGGGGTTCTGTTGTGTGTGAGAGGAGCGACAGAGTCAAGGGTGGCGGTGATTGTGTGGTTTTAGAAAGCGGTGGCTGTGTTTGGGACATTAAGTGAGGATATGTAGAGAGGGGTGCAAGAGAGTCAGAGAGAGTGCGAGGGTTAACGTGTTGTTTGTTTGAGGGGGTGTTCTCGGTGTGAGACTGGTGGAGCAGGTGGTGTGGAGATGGTGGAGAAGGTAATCAGTTTGTGGTCAGATATGGGGTGGGGGGGAGTTCGAGAAGTCAGATAGGGGGCAGAGGCGGGTGAAGATGAGATCCAGGTGTGTCTATCTTTGTGCGTGGCTCCAAAGGTCAGTGGGAGAGGTCGACGGAGGAGCAGAGTGACAGGCGCTGGTCGGCAGCAGAGCGGGGGGGGGTCTATTGGGATGTTGAAGTCTCCCATGATAATAGTAGGGATGTCGGTGGAAAGAAAGTAGAGCAGCCAGGAAGCAAAGGGGTTAAGGAAGGCAGTTGCTGGGCCTGGTGGTTGGTAGACAACAGCTACGTGGAGGTTGGAGGGGGCGTAGATGCGGACAGAGTGCACCTCAAAGGAGGAGAGTGTGAGGGAAGGCAGAGGTGGAGAGGGGATGAAGGAAAAAGTGTCAGACAGGAGGAGGCCGACACCCCGCCAGGGCGAGGAGTGTGGGTAAGTTGGAGGCTGCCAAAGGAGAGCGCGGCAGGGGAGGCAGTGTCGGAGGGTGTAAGACATATTTCCGTCAGACCAAGGAAGAGTAAGTTACATGAGATGAACAAGTCATGTATGTAGGACAGCTTGTTGCATACAGACCGTGCCTTCCAGAGGGCTCCAGGGAGAGGGATAGGGGGAGCAGGGGTCAAGGGGGTGTGCTTCAGGTTGAAGGGGTTAATGGAATTTGTAGTGGTGAATCTGTTAGAAAAGGCAGAGACAACAGTGGGAATGTGCTGAGGGGGCCCTGGGTTAGGGGATATGTCCCCAGAAGCCAGGCGGAGCAGAGAGATGGGGCGATAGTTGGACAGAGATGAGGGGTCAAGGGATTTTTTTTAAGGATGGGAGTGATAGTAGCATGTTTAAAAGAGGATGGGAAGATGCCAGAGGTTAGCAATAGGTTGAACAGGTGGGTGAGGGCTGGCGTGATAGAAGCACTGAGGTCTGGGATGAGGTGGGATGGCAGTGGATCTAGGTTACAGGTAGTGAGGTTGGCTTTAGACAGTAGAGAGGAAAGGTTGTCATGAGTAAGAGTAGGGAAGCAAGTTAAGGGGGAAGAGCAGTGTGCAGATATAGAGGAAGGCGCTGGGGACTGTGGGCTGAAGCTGTTTCTGATGAAGTTGATTTTGCGTAGGAAGTGAATGGCAAAGTCATCTGCTGAGAGGAGAGATGGGGGAGGAGGTGCTGGTGGAAGGAGGAGAGAGTTGAATGTGTTAAATAGTTATCTGGGGTTGTGAGACAGAGAGGATGTGAGATTGGTGAAGTAGTCCTGTTTGGCTAGGGTGAGTGCAGATTTGAATTTATGTAATGATTGTTTGTATGAGGCGAGATCCTCAGTAGGGGGTTCTTAGGGGAAATCTTAATCGGGTTCAAATCCGGGGGGGTAATGATATTTCGGTTTTTTAAACATTGTGGGAGGGAAGGGTTGGTGGTCGACGATATATGAATGATGAAAATGTAGAGAGAAATTCCCAGGAGTTTTTGGGAAAAGAATGGGAGGGGTGGAGTCAGATAATGTAAAAAGTTTGGGGGTAGAAATAGGGAAAAAAAGCTGTGTCTTAATCTTTCAATCCTGGTTCGGGGTTTTAATTCAACTGATGCAATGTTGACGTTACATATTAATGTTTTTGTATCGCAACATTTGCTGCAGATTCTGTGCATTTTGGTGAAGAATTCAGCCTTTGTGTGACATTGCTGCATTTGGTAGTCAGGTAGGGCTACCATGAGGAGGACCATAGACAATGAGTAGTCTACTACTTTGTGGTGTGTGAGGAGGTGACATGATCTTAGCGGTCCGGACCTGTGTGTGATGAGTGTGCAGAAGAGACAGACAGCCATGAGAGGTTCTGGGCCACAAGAAACATTCTGAGAGTGAGCTGTGGCTGGGGACAAGTGCTATGTGCTAAGAACTTACCTGTTTGAAACGCGTTGCTGATACCAGTGGTGCCCGAATGCAGTTTCTTTTATATATTCTTATTCAATTTTCTTGCTGGACTTTGAATTGTATTGTAGAAGAGACAGGCCCTGTTCTGTGAGACCCCTGGTCAAGAAGAATGATGCACAATGGGGTCTTAGGGACAGGTGACCTCCGTGTGACAGGTGTCTGAGAGAGCAGCAGTGGTCAACATTGCCTATCGACAGAAAGATGCAGAGTTACAAGCCATGATCGCTCTAATAAAATGTAAATATATTCAAAAAGCTGCATCTTCAATGGGGCGTTGGTTCCCTGCAACTTGCATTTGGAAAGGGGTTGCACAGCTTCCCTCACAGGAATTCGGGGGATCTGGGCCGGGACCCCGCTGGAGGGGTTGGCGAGGCCCGTTCTAAGGAATTCGGGAGATCTGCCGACTGCTGGAGAGTTGCCAGTTCTACCAGGAATTCGGGAGATCTGCCGACTGCTGGAGAGTTGCCAGTTCTACCAGGAATTCAGGAGATCTGCTGACTGCTGGAGACTTGCCAGTTCTACCAGGAATTCAGGAGATCTGCCGACTGCAGGAGACTTGCCAGTTCTAGCAGGAATTCGGTAGATCTGCCGACTGCTGGAGAGTTGCCAGTTCTACGAGGAATTTGGGAGATGTGCCGACTGCAGGAGAGTTGCCAGTTCTACGAGGGGGAATATTTGGGCGGAGATGTGCCGACTGCAGGAGATTGGGCCAGTTCTGGAGGAATTCGGAAAATTGCGACTGGGAGACGTTTCAGGTGGGGGACTGGGGGACTTGCCGTTTTACAGGAATTCGGGAGATCTGCCGACTGCAGGAGACTTGCCAGTTCTAGAAGGAATTTGGAAGATCTGCCGACTGCAGGAGAATTGCCAGTTCTACCAGGAATTCAGGAGATCTGCCCTATTTGTGGGAGACTCCCAGACATTCCAGGAAAGTTGTCAAGTATGTGAGATATTGACGAGTAGGGAATCATAGTGGTGGCCTGCCACACCATGGAGGCTGGGCCTGGAAAGATGAACAGCTTCATGGTGTTTAGATGACTAGCGATTCCCTGGAGGAACTGGTAATTTTC